>JABUQX010125325.1:0-29478 GCA_015478945.1 Trachelipus rathkii
AGAGGAGGAGATATATATATAGTGCCACTTCTGCGGTAGTCACCTCGGATTGACTGTTTAGTATTTTTTATATCGCTGTATATAAGACGACGCGTGATGCCGAACTAGTTGGATACTGGTTTCCTGATGGGAACAAAAAAAAAAAAAAAAAAAAAAAAATGCCTATTCAATACTTCATTATAAAAGATATTTTCCTTAATGATTTTAATTACAGTCATTAATGTATAACGTCACAGTTAAATTACGCGATAAACTATATCAATACCTATAATAATATATATATATAATACCCACCTAATATCTCACCTAAATATACATATCCAAACGTAATATGTGATTATAACATACTTATATATATAACATGCAATATAAAATTATGGTATATAATTCTCCAATCTGCCGTCTTAAACCTATATTTAGCACAGATTTATTTACCGCCCTATTAAGGAAATGAAGACGACGAGTCACATTACAGTATAGTAGCTATAGAATACATCTATTGAACTACAATGTATGAGTAATATTATGTAAAGCAAGAGGCGTTTTTCATCTTAATTTGAAAATAATAATAATAATATAATAATATATAATAAATAATAGATAATAATGATCATCTGCTCAAATGAAGATTTATTTTACCACGTTTATATAAAAAATTAGCTTTACAGGAAATGCGATCTAATACTTTATTCATTAGGATATAATTTCTCTGATTAATTATTATTTTATTTTTATTTTTTTAACTCTTTTTTCTTCTCTTTTAGTTAATCATTTATTTAAAAACAATTTTATCTCCAATACAGTTATTATCATGAAAATTCAATACTGTCCTTATTATATATTAATAAGGACCTATATCTTATTTAGGCAAAAAAAATCGTTAGTTAGATATAATTATAGAAAATTATAGAGAGAACTTAATATAAATATATATATATATTTATTATATATATATAGTATATATATATATATATATTATAATTATTATATATATATATAATAAATATATATATATATTATAATATAATATTTACTATATATATATATATATATATTATACTAATATATAATATATATATATTATATATATAGTATAATATATATATTAATTAATATATTAGATTATATAATATATTATATTAATATAATATATAAATATTAATAATTATATATATATATTATATTAATATTAATAGATGTTATATAATATATATTATATATTATATATATCATATATTAATATATTATAATTATATATCATAATATATATATATATATTAATTATAATAAATAAATAAGTAATATATATATTAATAAGGATGTAAAGACTGGAAATTAAGTGATTATTTCACTATCTATACTCGGATGCGGAATGCGTCAAGAATGCGGATGGCGGATAGTTAAAAATGCACTAATCCACGACGGATATGACGGATATATAATGTACGAGGATAGCGCGATAGTTAATAAGTATATTTAAGAGAGTTATTAATAACCACCATTATAACTTCATATATATATATATTATAGTGAACTGGAGTAATGTATGAAATATGATTTATATATAGTTTCTACTTATAAACCTAGAACAATAGTATGATACCAATTGGTATTTTTGAATAGTGAGAGTTCTAACTACAGTTAATGAGTTATCGGTTGAAAAATTTTAGAAACTTTTTATTTAATGTAGTATGTGTGTGTGTGTGGTAGTGTGTGTGTGTGTGTTAGTTTATACATGTATTTATATGTGATATGTGTATGTGTGTGTGTGTGGTTGTATTGATGAAGTGAAGCGAGGAGGATGATGAGTAAAGAAACGCACCGAGAGGAGAAGAGGGAGACGAGTACGCGTAGAGAGAAGAGCACGAGAGCACGATGTGCACACCGCACACCGACAAACGTCGTAGTAGCACCGAAGGACCGTCCACACGCAATTGTAGAGAAAGAAGAAAAGGGTAATGAATAGATAGATTAATAGCTAATGAAGAGGATTGAGAAGATAGAGTCCTGTGCATAATGTAGGGTTCTAAAAAATCAATAAGTCTTTCTGTTGTCTGAAAGACCGGAACTATATCATGTGTGCGGAACTTGCCTATAGTCTTTGCTTCGTCGTAAGAAGAGGACATGTAGACCTGCAAACCTCGATCAAAATAATAGAGCGCACACTTTCTAATATTAGGCTTACACTTGTAATTGATAGACATAATGTCATAATGATTTCCAAACTCGCGCTTGTAACGTCTTCTTTGCAAAAGATGTAGGAAAAACTTTTACAAGAATTATCATTCAACAAGACCAGTAGGATATTTATGCTAAGATTCACCAAAAGCCTGTTTTCTTTTCTCTTTCGATATCTCTTCGATCAATTTGATAGAGTGTTTTTTGAACACCTCTGAACAAGACTTTTCATTCGCTATGTTTTCTTTAAAGAACGAAGAACGTTCATAACCCCTAGTTACATTACCGGATTCAGCAATGATGCTAACCAGATGGTAATATTTAACTGCGTGTCTGCCTTGTGTGATCCTAACGCTTTTTTTTGGCTGGCGATATTTTTGCTTTAAGAAGGCATTTCATCACATCAGGAATCTTAAAAATAATTGTAACCCTCTGTAAAACAAGTGGTTCAAGAAATTAAGTGTTTTGTATCTAGCATTTAGAAAAGTTGCTATTGTAACATGCGTCGTCGTTTTTGTGAGTTTGAAATCTATTATCCTATCTTCAAGCATGAGTGCTTGTTGTCATCCCTTGAAAGTCCCCTCTGCTTTTAATATATACTTATATATATATAGCTATATATATACTATATATATATATATATATAATATATATATATATATAATATATATATATATATATATAAATATATAACGATTATATATATATATATAAATATATATATATATATATTATATATAATAATATATATATATTATAAATATATATATATATATTACTATATATATATATATATATATATTTCTATATATATATATATACAAATATATATATAATATATATATATATATATATATATATATTAATATATATATATATATAATAATATATATATATTTATACTATAACTATATATTATTAATTATATATAATATTTAATATATAAAATACCTACCTATATATATATACTATATATATATATATATTAAATATATATATATGATATATATATATATTATACTATATATATATATAATTATATAGTATATATATTATGATGAGTAAGTATATATATATTAATAAGGTAACACACATGTTTCTCATAATTCAAAAAATGAATCTATCCGCTATCCGCAAAAAAATTAATTGCGGATGCTTGTTCGCGGATGCGGAAATAGTGAAAAGTGATACGGATATCCGCATTGCCGGTGCGGATGCGGATGCGGTTATCCGCTACACTATATATATATATATCATAGTATATATTATATAATATATATATATTACTATATATATATATATATTATATATATAGTGATATACTATATATATATATATATATATACTGATATATATATATATATATATATATACAATATGTCTGAACATATTTCTAGCAAATACACTATAAACGTATAAAAATATACATATATTTTACACTATATATAATGACCTTATATATATATTCATATATTAAATATTAATATATATATTAATATATATATATATTATAAAATATTAATATAATAAGATCCCAATAGACTTGTCTTAAGGGAACTCACTTTATAAGAACTAAAAAAGTATCTGAATACAGAAGCTGTTGAATTAGATCAATTAAAATTTAGAGACGTTATCGAAGTTTTATGAAAATTATGGGCAAGATTAATGCTAGAAAAATATTAATTTTTTATTGCGAGGGAGAATTAAAAATTAAAATTTGTAATAGATCTACTTAAATTAGAAACTAACTGTTTATTAATAATAATAATAATTAAATAATAATAATAATATAAAAATAATAATAAATAATAATATATAAACGATAATTATCAAATAATTATATTTAATAATTAACTAAACAATAAAACTTTAATAATATATAAATAACAATAATAATTAATATATAAATAATAATAATTTAAATAATAATACTAATAATAAAATAATAATATAATAATAATATAATTAAATAATTAATATAATAATAATAATATGAAATAATACTATATAATAAAATAATTAAATTAAATTATAATATTAATATATACATGATAATTAATAATAACAAAATAATAGTAATAAAAATAATATAAAACAATTTAAAAAAAAATTATTACTGATTAAATTGAACCTCTTTTATCAGTACTTGTTACATGACACTCAGCTTGTGAGAAAATGGAAAAAAAAATATAGCGACTATACTACTATGCAACATGCTTATTATACTAGAGAAAAATTTGTAAGGTTGGTCTGTGTGAGCAGTTTTTTTAAAAAATAGAGAGAAGGTATATGAAAAAGAAAATTATAAGGAAGTGAGGACAAGGGAAAGAGCATGTTGAGAGACAAGCAGAAATAGTAGTTAATAAAAAAATAATTACACTGATATACTGAGAATTGATTAAAGAGTAAGAAATGAAAAAAATGTAAATAATAAAAAAAATATCAAAAATTAAGAGAGCAAAAATAAAAAGATAATGTAATGTGAGGGAGCACATCTGAGTGTAAAGGTTGCGGCTTGTACAGAGGTGAAGAATGAGATGATGGAGGTAACTGTGAGAAGAAAACTGTTTCCTTTAATAAGGGTGGCTTTATTTTGACACCAACAGGCCTCGAAGAATCCGTCGTTCAAGCCACACCACCAGCCTGAACGCACACCGAAGGACACAAAAACCTTTTGAAGCTATCCTTTGAGCATGTCATGATGCTGTTCTGACACGAGTGGTGTTCTACCTGATTATGCATGATGGGGTCCGACGGAGTGATGTAAATGTTAATCGGTACGAAGTGATTGTGGCTTCTGGTAGTAGAAAAGTACCGAGAGGAGGAATGTTTGATGAGAAGGCCTACAGGCCCTGCAGCTCCGTAGCCAGTCTGCCGCCTCACGAAATAAAATCGGCACTGGCAGTAATTCCCACGCCAAAGAATAGGAAATAAATAACTGTACGGACGCATCAATGCGCCGGTAAATATCTTTCATTCCTGAAAAAAAACTTTCATCGTTGATGAATTTCTAACTGAGACAGTATAAAAATGAAATACATTAATTAATGTACCGATATGTGAACAACTTTAAGAATATTCGAGGTGATCTTGAATGTTTTTTAACCAGCAGCTTCCCCGGAGTTCAAAACACCCATTCAAAAATATCAATTTCTAAAGTTTTTCCATCTTATTAACACGACTCTTATTCTTATATCCCCTTAAAATGTCAACTGCACTTTTAAATAATGAATAGCTCTTTTATCTCACGCCAATTGAAAGATTATTTACCGCCGCCATTTGAGGTCCTCAGGTTATTTATTCCTATTCTGTGCGGGACGCCAAGCCCGTTTATGTTAGGCCCAGACTGTGCGGCTTACAGCTGCAGCTGAGGATTTCAAAAACTATCTGGGTCCTTTCATATAGAGACCAATATATCTTGACCTCTCTCCTGAGTTTGCAAATCTTCACCTCGACAGAATCTCTTTGCTTAATATTCAGGACGCGCAACATCTTCAGCACAGGCTCATCATACATCATTCATATAGGATAGTCTTTTCAAGGCCGATAAGCTGCTTTCCAGGCGTCAGGTTTTACTTGAACACGACGGATTCTCGAGAGCCTGCGTCCTTATGACATAGTATAATAAAGCGCAACGTTTATTAACTCATTTGGCCCTCCTTCACAAATTTAATTATATTTTGTTATATTAATATTTTATGTAATTTATAATAATACTTTATTTAGTTTATACTTTAATAATCCTGTTTTATTGAGTGAGATATATATTATACTATAAGACTAACTCATAAAACTACAAATGATTTAATTTATTATAATTATATATTTTTAAATGTACCAACCAATACCAATTAATTCTAGTATATAAGTACATTTGATTTATGCTATTTAATTTTGTACATTCCTTCACATAGACTGTCAACTAAACAGGTAAAATAATATAGGTTATCGTGTTAAAATATAATTTTTTGTAATTTATAGATTGGGTTATTGTATTTATTATATCTCTATTGTTTATTTTTTTAATACATATTAATTTAATAAATTATTAATGTATTTAATTTATTAAATTTATTTATTTATTTATATATTTATTAATTAATTACTTATTAATTATAATTACTTTATTTTTTATATTTATTAATTAATTTTTAATTATTTGATTTTAATAATTGGATTATAATTATAATGGGTATATTATTAATATTTTAATTAAATTGGTATTATAATATCTAATTAAACTTAAGAAAGTTTAGTTGTTTAATTATATTATTATTATTAACTTTTATTATTAAAAATTATTTTTTAATTATATTCATTTATTTTAGTAAATTTATAATTAAATTATTTATAATTAATTTTAATTTTTAACTTTCATAATTAATTTGTAAATTTTTAATATGTATATTTTTATACATTGTAGTTATATCTAAATGATCTAACTTATGAAACGTCATAATTGAAGGAAGGATGAACTCACAACAATGAAGAAAAGACTCCTTTATTTACTTATTTAAAGAATATAGATGTCACGTAAAAAAGTAGCCAAATTCTTTTAGTTGGAAAAGTATTTAAATTAATCAATATATTTACGAGATAGATTAGCAAAGCAAAATAGAAATAAATTATTAATTTGATGTAAATATAATTTTATTTATTTATTATTTTATTAATTATTATTATTTTATTTATATATATTATTTAATTTCAGAATACCACCGAAGGATTACATTAGATGGTAATTGATTAATTTTTATCATGTATTATTTAAATATAAAACTATAACATATATATAAATCATATTATAATTATTTAATATAAAAACGTGAAAATTAATTATTTATATGCAATTAAATAATATATACTGTATATAAATATTCTAATAATATATTATATGTTTCAGTTTTATTTTTAATATAAAATATAATTATATTAATATTTAATTATTATTTAAATATTTTTAGAACATTGATATTAATTGTTAAATTAAAAAATAAAAATTTTCAAAACAAAATTTTCAGTTAAACATTTTTTAACTGCTCACTTGTCTTGTCATTGAATAATAGGGAACGTTTAGTGCCGAAAGCCTATTTGCTATAATATCTTTTTAATTATACTTATATAAGGGATAATTTTTAATATATAATATATAATATTTTTAATATATAATTTAAATTATATATAGTATATTATATATATATATAATTATTTTATATAATTAAAATATTTATAATTTATTATTATTATTTATTAATTATTAATATTAAATTTAATTATTATATAATTATTTAATATTAATTTAATATATATTTTCAGTTTATATTTATCCTGATTTTATTTATTATTATAATTATAAAGTAAATTATTTAAATTAAAATTACATATTTTAATGTATAAATTTTTAGTATGTTAAATTTAATATTATTAATATATTTATTAAATATGTACATATATTATTATTATTAATATTATTTAAATATTATTATATTATTAATTAAATATTATTATTATTATTTAATATTAGTTATTATATAATTATATTATTATATATCTTAATTATTTAATTAATTTAATATTACTTCTATATTATATATATATTATAATATATTATTATATATATTATAATTATTTAATTATTAATTAGTATATTAATTATTATTTATAATTTATTTATATATTAATTTAAACTTACGGTCCTCAAAAAAAATTTCTGGAACAATCTAGTAACCTGAAGGAATTGTAAAAATCAAAATATGTTCGAGGACAGTTCATTAAACCATAACTGATAATAGATAATATTTTTAAATAATAAAATTTAATACTTATCGTTCGATAATTTCGTTATATATAACATTTGGCGTATAAATCTAAGAGAAATACAGAATACAGAGAAGATTCTAGTAAGGTTTTAGAATAATTAAACTAGATGTTTTAATTAGCCTATAATATTATAATTAAGAATAGAATAAGTATATCGTATCAAATTATGTCGATAGTTCCACATTTTATAAATTATTTCAACATTTTTTCCAGCTATTCCATGCTGGGGACCAAATGTTTAAAATATTATCTTAACCCTCCTGTGATATTAGAAGATATACTTTGAAAAATAAGTCCATTGAATAATAATTAAATCTAGAGTTAAATCAACCTTTGAGTTAATCGTTTCCGAGAGTAAAAACATTTGATGACATTTTGAACATCGTAATTCTTTAACAGTAAAAAACGAATTACCTTTGCTCAAATTTATGATAAAATATTTCAAACTTCTATTTCGATTAACTTTTTTCTTACCCAGACAATAATATATATCTCTCAATATCCTTAATATCCACAAAACCTCGAATTAAAATCCATACCAAAACAAAAATAAAGTACATGAAATATGATATTGCTATTGAAGACAAGTATGCACAATTCTTCAATTAAAGCCTATGGAAATAATATTTTTAAAGATAATATAATCCATTATAATAATATTAACTTAAAATTAATAATTAATAATAATATAAAAGTCAATAATATATTAAATATTAATAAGAATATATTAATAATAATAATAATAAAATATTATAATAATAAAGATACAATTGTATTATCGTTATCTATTATTTTTTATTACTTCATTATTATTATTATTATTATTATTATTATATATTATTATTTATCTTATTATTATTAAAAAATTAAAATAATAATAATTAATAATTTAATTAATTGATTAATAATTGAATATAATATAAATTAATATATTAAAAAATATATAATAATAAATATAATAATTTAATTATTACCAATAATATATAATAATTAATAATAATAATGCAAAAGAAGTATATTAAAAATTTGTATTTAGAGAGTAAATAACAGAAGCACTCACAATGATTACTGCAAATTAAATTCATAATATATATTATTTAAAATTATATCTTTTCTAAAATTTACATATAAAGTAAATTATTATTTATTATTATTTAAAATATTTAAATTTGGTAGTTACTATCATTACTCATATATTATTATATATATATATAATATTAATTGCTTTATAGATAAAATTTTATTATTATTATAGTTATATTTATATATATATATAATCTATATTTATATATTACAATATATTATAATAATTTATAAAATTTCGTGTTTATAAAAAAATTTAATATAAATTATTTTTAATTAATTTAAATATATTATTTAGATATTATAATTAAACATATTTATCATTCTAAATTTATATAGGTCAATATATTACTATTTTGTCAATATTAATTATATCCTATTATTAATATTTTATATTAATTGGGCAGTGCGGCTCAATGGACCCGAAAACCGTCTTCCCCTAAGTAGCCCCTTTTTCTATAATATATAAATATATATATATATATAATATATATATAGTATTATAATATAATATATATAATATATATATATATATAATATATTATAAGTATATTATATATATATATATTAGCGTAGCATATGTATATATATAGTAATATATATATTTCTTTGTATTAATCTTATTATCTGTATGTAGGTTGACCCTTTTGTATTATTTATTGAGAATAAAGTATTTTGATTTTTGATTTTGATTTGATTTGATTATTATAATTATTATTATTATTATTATTGATTATTATTATTATATTATTATATATTATTATTATTATTATTATTATTATTATTAATTATTTATTATTATTATTATTATTATTATTTTATTATTATTATTAATTAATTGTTATATTATTATAAATAATAATTATTATTTATTATTAATATTTTAAGAAAAGATTTTGTATGTTTTATGAAAGTACTTTTTACAAAGTTCTTTTCAATTCTTCTAAATAGTTCTTATTTTCAGAAGAAATTTTATTAAGGACCTTTCGAGAATAAAAAAGAAGTTAAAACTTTTAATATTATAAAAAGCTAAAAAAAAACAATATTTCGCCTGCATACTTCAGGCAAGACGGTTAACTAACTTATTTATAATGCAGCTTACAAAAATAAATTTCATCATTGTATATATATTATATATATACAAAACAAGACGGTGTTTGCGATGGGAATCCTCCATTGGGTCCAGACGTTCGCCGATTTCTACAGTGTCTCATATTGAAAGAACCTAATTATGGAAAATGAAACTAACACATTTATATCCCGAAGAGCATTTTAAGATACGTCGCAGTGAACACTTTTGTCATATTTGAAATTCAATCATTTAAAAACCCATTTCAATAGAAAGACTTAGACAACTGTCCGTAAAAAACTTCACTTATGAAGATGTTAAAGATAAAAAACCGGCCTTCCCTAGATATCTTACTTTGTTTTTAAAAATGGTAGAGTTGAAAGAGTAAATGTTAAAAGTACAGATAAAGGCTTATACACAAATTTAAATGATTCTAATATACAGAAAGAATAACTATCTATATTAAAATAAACCCTAATTCACACGAGCTTATAAATAACTCACCGTGGGAACTCTTTTTAACAAAGAGGTATAAGATAACAAAAACTTAATATATGGTACCTCCTACCCTCAAATTAAAAATAGAAAAGGTTTTAAGAAGGAACCTATAAAAACACATTTTAAACTTCAAAATAGAAAACATTCTCAAATCGAAAAAGAGGATAACTTTTATTTTAAATCATTAAACTTGACAAATTTTTCTAGAGAAGAAGCGAAAATTAACCATAATTGTAAAGGAACATGTTAGTCAAGAGAAAAAAAAGTACAATCGTTAGAAGTTACTATAACACCGACGACGAGTGTCCCTCATATTTTTAGTACCCCGTGGTCATTGTTCGGAAAATAATAAAAGAGATGTTGCGTATCCACTTTAATTGTAAAGAAGTAAGAAACAATTCCTCTTATGTGGAATAAACAACTAACACCTTTTAGAACCCGAATTAAATGCAACACAGGTATAACCAAGTAAAATATGTGAGCATTTATACGACGGATCACAATCCCCTCCTACAGCTGAAATTGCTACAGTTGTTTTAAAAAAATTTTAATTCAAGTTGGTAATCTCTTTTTATTTTAATTACGCAAAATCTCTTTTTATTTAAAAAAACTTAAGCCGGACATTAAAGTGAAATTTAATGAAAGAATGAATGCTTGAATGTTTTTTTGAATATTTGAAGTGTTTTGAGTAACCTAGTAATCCGATGATAATAATTGTATTGCAAAGCAAATGTAGTTTTTTTTTTTTTTTTGATTTTTTTGATGTTTTTAATTTTTTCAACAAAAAAGTTATTTTTAAACTTCACAATTAATGTAAAATAATTTTAGATTTTTTTTTTTTTTTCTTATTAATTAATATTATTAATATTATTATTATTATTAATTATTAATATGTAATTAAATATTTTACTATCATTATTATTATATTTTATTAATTATTATATAATTATTATTAATATTATTATTATTTATTATTATTATTATTATTATTATTATTACTATTATTATATTATTATTATTATATTATTATTATTATATATTATTATTGATTATTATTATTATAGTATTAATTATTATTATTATTATTTGGGGCTCAAATGGACGAAAACGTCATTATTAATTAATTATTAATTATTATTTGGGCAGTTTATTAATTAAACTTTGAATTCCCCCCTTTTTGAAAAATAGCCTCCAGATTTTTTGTTTTAATTTCTGAAATTGTATTTTATATATAATAGTATTTATTGTTGGTCATTTTCGCATTCCTTCTAATCCTGTTCCAAAACCAGGCACCACAACCAACTCCTCCCTAACCCTCTGTTTTCTTTACTCTTTTTCTCTCTCTCTCCTCGTCTTTCCAATCGCCACTATCGTTCTCAACACCTTCATTTCAGCAGCTTCCATCCTGATCCTTTTTTCATCTCTTGTTGTAATGCTCTATGTTTCTTGCACCATATGGGTAATGTGGGTACAGTATGCAATCCGAAATATAATATCTTTTCACTTTTATAATAATAATAACCCGATTCTTCAAAACTGGATACAACGGCCTCTCATAGTTCTTCCGTATTAATTCGATTACTGGCGCGACTACTTCCTGTACTTCTTGAAGCTTCCCTTGCTTTGTAAATACCCAACCCAGTCAAACTGATTCCACAATATCTCAATCTTTCATCATCAATGACGATCTCCACTTCTCTCTCATCATTCCTTTATACCCACTCTCATAATCACTGTCTTTTCTGTATTCATCAATTAACATATGTGGTACAAACTTCAAGTCACCGCTTTTCCAATAAGTTCTCTTCTGAAGCACTCTTTTATTAATCACAGGGCCGTCGTACCACCTCTCAAACATGGCTCAATCATTTCGCATAACACCATTAATCACCATCCAGACATTCGGAAATTCCTCTTTAATTAACCTTTCTGATCACTACATCTAAGTAAAGCTATAAAGACTAGGGTTAGGATGTACTACACCGTCTGACCCCGTCCCACCTCAAACCATTTCCTCATTTTTACATCCTGTTCTCACTTTACAATCACAAACGCTATACAAGCTTTTTTATTGCTCTCCTCAGTCTTTCCTCCATTCCGTACACTTCCCCCCAACATCCTCCAAAGTCTGGCTCTGGGTACTGAGTCAAATGCCTTCTTAGGTCCAGGAAGGCTATATATGCTGTTTTATTAAATTCCCAGCTCTTCTCCAACACTATCTATTCTTAAAGCAAACAACAGATCTGAAGTACTCCTGCCCCTTCCTGTAGCCCATATGTTCCTCTCTCCAAACTGGTTATCTCATCACTCTCTAAATATCTTCTTTCTAAAAATCCCCTTTCAAACTCGCTATAATGAATCCAAAAAGCTAATCCTCTAGTAGTTTCCCACAATCTCCAGTATCACCTTTTTCCCTTATAAATCCAAAAACAACTTATTTCTCCCCCATCTACGTGAAACTACACCATATATTTATATATAATATATATATATAATCATCACCTATATATATATAATTATATATATATATATATATTAATATATATATATAATATTATATATATTATAATAATATTATATATATATATATATTATAAATATATATTAGTATTATATATTAATAAATACTATATATATATATATAAATTATATATATATATATATATGTATATATAATATATATATATATTATATATTATTATATATAATATATATATATACCCTATTATTATTATATATTTATATATATATATATAATATATATATATAATATATAATATATATATATATATATATGTTATGCTATAAATAAGTATATTATAATATAATTATATTATGAATAATTTTAAATAATAATGACAAATTTTAAATAAAACAAGAAAAAGGATAAAATTACTACAAATTGTAAATAAAACCAAGAAGAGAATAAAATTACTAAGGAAAATCAATCATAAAAAGAAAAAGAAACGAAGAAGCAGATAAGTAACAGCTTTCATCCGAGTTAATTATCCACAAGAAGGATTACATCCAACGACAAAAAGTAATTTAATAATTAAATGCCAATTAGAACAGCATTCACAAATTTAAATCCAGATCCTAAATATCAAATTTGAAGACCAAATCCACTAACTAGGGTAAGTTCTTACAAAATAAAAAAATTGAAAAGTAATTTATATGAAATATCCTTTTACATCTATATATTTAAAATTAGTATTGATTTTATGGTCTTAATTTCATTACTGATATTATTAACAGGGAAAGAGTTTGGGTGTGACAACCAAGTAGAACAAGTAGGGAGCCCAACCCGATGACGAAGTATTAAGAAGTTAGAGAAGATCTTTTGCCCATTTTTTTGCAACACAAGATTATCTTAATCTAAAAGAACATTCTTTATGAAATCTTCTTCCTTGATCCACTTCATACCATTATCCCTTTATATTTACGAATAACCTCAGATATTATTATTTAATTAATTAATGCACCTTATATTTACCATAAGATACTGTCACTGTTTGCATGAGTAGTAAATTAATGAATGATATATATATATATATATTATTATATATTAGATATATAAATTATATATATAGATAATATATAATACTAGATATTTATATATATAATATATAATATTTATATATATATATATATATATGTAGTGCAATGGACGATTAATCGTCTTCGTCATCGTCATCGGCCAAAATCGGCATATTTTTTTCCAATCGTATCGTCATCGTCATCGGGAATTTTTGCCGAATTATTTTGCCGATTAATTTTAACAAATATTAAGAATTTTTATAATTCTATTCTTTTAAAACAATATAATAATAATAATAATAATAATAATATTAATAATAATATAATAATTAATAATAATATATTATAATAATAATAAAATATAATTTTATATATATATTATATATATATATTTATATATATATTATATATATATAATATATATTATATATATATATATATATATATAATATATATATATATAATTATATTATATATATATAATATATATATATAATATATATATATATATATATAGGCCTATATTACCCATTTTGCTTATGGTATATGACATTCCAGTGCCCTAATGGTTCGCCTTCTGTTATGCGTGCATATACACACACTCATCTCCAGACAACATATCATATCACATACTTATATCCACACCCTTCTTTCAGACAACATCTTACAGACATCCTATCCCTTATATCTATACGTGAAGGGAGAAAAATTGTCCACATCGTTTATGAAACCGTATCGTAGAAAGGCTATAGGGACGGTGGTAATTAGGTTGGCTGCCAACTACCACTTATCTTTGCCAGGAAATGGAATGTATGCTGGGAAGGTCGTGAGCGCAGTAAGCGCCCTTCTATCCTTCGGGCGAATGTAGAATCGTAACTCTGTATATGAAATGTCAATGAATCAATGATTGAGAGATGAGGAGATAGGTGAGGATGTATTGTAAAAGGCAAATTTGATTAGTCAGTGTTCTGATAGAAACAGTTCATGGAACCAGTTGAGTATGTGTTATAGTGTTGTATTGCTGTGGAAAAAGTATGAGAGGTGGATAGGAAGGATTTGCGATTTTCTGATGACGTGAATTGGATAGAGAGCTATGTTAGACTTTATTTGTACTTGGTTACTCGGAGGCTAAAATTTAACGATCAGTTAAAATCGATTAAAATTTGTGTGGTTGTGCACTCAGGTGGGAAAGAGAAAAAAAACAGTCTCGTATTTTCGAAAAAAACGTTGTTTTTTTTTTTGAAATAATAGTTTTCTATAAAAAAACATAGAGAATGCCTTAAACCTATAAAAACTTGTATTGTATTTTCTTTTCATTATATTCTGCGTGAACTTTCCCTTTATACACCAATATTACTTTTAAATTTTTATAAAATATTATTTTTAGAGTTTGGACAATATTTGGATCAAATTAACTACAAGGATGAAGCCCACTAGATATTGTGCTTCAAAATTTATTAAGTGAGTTTTTATTCTTTTTATTTTGATTATTACCTGAATTTATTGATTTCATCATAAAATATCTTTCTACTATCACTACCATATGTTTTTCTTACTCTGTTTTCGAGCTTTCCCAAGTAAACATTTATCACAATAATTATTTATACGTAATTTAGAATTTCCACGCGTCAAATA
This sequence comes from Trachelipus rathkii, assembly GCA_015478945.1. Taxonomy (NCBI): domain Eukaryota; kingdom Metazoa; phylum Arthropoda; class Malacostraca; order Isopoda; family Trachelipodidae; genus Trachelipus; species Trachelipus rathkii. Next base: position 15,821 of record JABUQX010125325.1, read on the forward strand.
AAAAGTCGTTGTGACTGTCTTTTTTAAGGCAATAAAAAGTTTGCCAATTAGGCCCTCGCATTGACTACTAACTTTACTGTTTATCGCAAAAACTCGTATTATTATTGTTTCATTCTTAATCCTAGAACTAGAAATATACTGAAAAATATGGCCAACTGAGAGAGATAGATTATGCCTAAGGGCAGCTAAAGCTATAGAGTCCTGTTACCCGCCCTCTGCTCCTTCACCACTGTCATTCTCAACGATACTTCATACGACTGTGAGATATCAGACTTATCGTCCATATAAATAACATTAACCAGGGGAGACACCGTCAAGAGAACAGTGATAATGAGCTTGACCAATTAGTATCCAAAAGCACAGTAACACGTCAGTACTGCCACGTAAGTGTTACTGAGCAGGTCTTGAGAGAGTGTCCGGGATTCATGTACTAGTCAGCATTAGTTGAATTTCAAGACCACGTTGATTTATTCCTCAAGGCCAAATATTAAAATTTAATCATTCAAATAATGTTCAAGCATTTTCAGTCATACACAACAACTAAATATAATCTCAAGAAATTGATTTTTCTAATTTGATCCCTTAAGTGCAACTTTTTTTTTTGTCTAGCTTTTTAAGTCATATGAGCATATGTTAATTTTAAAGTAAAATTATAATATGATTATATGATACAATGTTAGTTAAATTAGTAAGTATAAGTCTACAAAACAGAGTCTGCAGGGCTAAAACCTACTGTAAATTGTAACGGAAACAATTGATAAAGAGAAAGGAGTTTATATTTAGTACAAGCATAATCGGATATTTGATATTCATTATCAAGTATCTTAATTGTGGAAATATAAGAATGAAAATACTAAATACTAAAGTACTGATCTATTGCTCTCTGTTATATTTTTAAAAATACATTTAATGTAAAAAAAAAAAAAAAACAATGAAAAAAACATGTTTTTTTTCCTGAAAAAACACGATTTTTGAAAAAAATGGTTTTTTTTCCAAACCCTAGTGTGTGTTCATAATGAAATCCATCTGAGTGTTATAATCGTGCTCTGATAAGTAGTATGTAACTGCAATATTTCTATGGTGGTATTTCTTTGAAAGGATCGTTTTGTGGCATATATAATAGAGAACACTCATAGTCTGGTAGTATTCAGGATTATCTGCTACGTGAGATCTGCCCTCATACGGATTTTTTTTTTTTAACTTGTCAACCTCACATACTAGCTCGTTCTCTAGAAGCCCATTCAAGGAGTGCCGTGTAGTAACCTCTTCTTAATAAGCTCTCTCGAATGCCGCTCTAGCTGCTTATATTACGCTATACATGAGCACCAGACGCCAAGATGTTTTTTGAGACGGTAGATTACGTAGTATACTCACTCAGTATGATGGAATATTAACTGACTCGGTGAGAGATAGAGGATATACTTATACCATATCTAAAGCAGATATAATGCTCGTGTGAGGAAAGTAAGTTTATATATAGTCTACTATAATATATAATCTTAGCATTAGTGTTTAGATATGTTTACTGCCAATATAACTCCTTTCGTTATGATATATCTGCATCTTCCTTGTGCTATCGAAGTGATTTTTCGTATATTGCGTGTTGGTTCGTTTCTCTCTCTCTCTATGATGAATATAGTCGGTTCCTTTCGAGCACTTGCCGCTGCTAGCGGTTTTATTCCATTTATATGTATAGAGATTATAAGCTCCTAAACATCTATATACTTTCGCCTCAATAAGATTTAGATAGAGTGTCAAGTGTGAATCTGGATTATGATACTGAATCATTTATTATGAGCCTCTTTTTGCGCGTTGACCTCGATATACACTGGTTTCAAACTACGCCGATGGTGACAACCCTAGAGCTATCCTCCAAGATAATGTAGCAGTACTCAGTAATAACATGACGGATTGTAGTAAACCCCACTTGACTAAAGTGCGAGACCAACCTTAGCAGACAACAAACAAGGCAGAGCGAAACGATGGCTCCAACGCTCAATAAACTGAACTTACTCCCAGACTCTTAGACAGGCACCCGCCACCTCAGACCAAACCCACCGCGCTCTCTCGATGTTGACCGTTTGTCCTAAAAGCATCATTTATCTTAGTTTCAGTGTAAGTCACTTATTTTTGGTTATACTGATACCATAAAATACGGCCTCGAGAGAACCCGAGCAATAAAGATGTATATGGAATATGAATAGAAAAATTGTATATGTTTTGAAGAGAATAGAGATTTATTGAACAGTTGTTGCAGTGTTTTATTCATCTCTAATTAGTCTTGAAATTTCACAAAGTTACTTATCTATCTACATAGCAGCGTAAATAAAAATCGAAAGATTAATATACTCGAGCAGAGCAAATAGAGAGATTTATCTATAAGACAGAGAGTAGAATTGTATACAGATGTTATAGTTAAATATGAAGAGTGCCGAAAATCATCATTCGGAATAAATGTGGATAGAGTTAAGAGGTGCAGGGGAGAAGATCATTAATGATAATAGTGAGGAATACAGATAAGAGGATAGAACATAACTCTTTATGAACACCATCTTAACAGTTATTGAACCAGAAACTAGGACAGAGATTATTGCTCTCCTATCATACAACAGACAATTCTTATTAATAGCGTATTAGACTATAGCGAAGACTGTTATAATAAAAGCAAAGAAGATAGGAATTAAATACCTCCAAGCGGATCGTGAGAACATTGTATGTTGCTCCAGTGAGCGAGAGAGTCGTGCTTATATTCTCTTGTCTCATAAAGACATCTTATTGATATATATTTAGCGGTCAACGCTCTGAACCAGCAACGACTAAGTCATCCTCCTCTCTGCCTAAGAGATGCAAACGATATAAATGCCGGATCTAGAGACCAACCTTATATGACTCAGTCACGAGCACCTTCGTCGACAGACGAGCCGTCTGGGTCGCGTATCTCTCTGGAATGAGTTCTTACTCCTAGATAATTTAAGAAGCTGAGTTTGAGTGAAGTGATTTCGCAATATATTTCATACATCATTAAGCCATAGTTACTAATAAAGGATAGTCATAACAGGTATAAGCTCTCAGAAATAGAATCAAGGCTGGTTTCCAAAACTCTGTTCTTTATAAGGGGAAGGAGAGAAGAATAGTAGTTATGTAGAGCATATTCCAACACCTCTGTAGCAAGAGAGGTGCTGTATTTGATTTTAGAGAAAAATATAGACGAAAATTATAATATGTCTCTAGAAGCCTGAGTGAGCCGAATAAGTAGTATTTGCTCGTCTTCATGTATAGAGAGATTATATAAGAGCTCATTATCAAAAAAGCTCATTTGTTATATCAAAATTGAAAATTTGCTCTAGGCAATTTGCGTATATTATTATATCCTAGAAATAAGTTATTCTTAATGATGATACTGTGATGAATAAGAACTTTTTGATCACTCGAGATCACTCTCGAACAACACGGAACATACAAGCCCGCACTCTCTCCTATCTCGACTATGAAATGACCGGAAACTAACTCTGGACTTCGTTCTCTCAGATGTAATATCCCTGCATACGTGTGTGTAGGGACATATAACATACATTTGAGCCTTAAAATTTAGCCGGAGGGGCAAATAAGGCCGTTGTTTGTTAACCCCGAGAGGATGCAGATATACTGCCGACCTCCCGATATAAGTGCAACTCGAGTGCGTCTCGCACATAATAATGGCCAGAGTACTCTCTCACGCACGACTCGAAACCACTGGCTTATCTCAGTGTGAGAGGAAAGAATGAGATTTAGTTTTAGTAGGAATGGAATGGAGGAATTAGAAGTTCTCTAATATATAAAACGATATAGAGAGTCCCTAAAGCTTTATCGCAATCAACTCACCAGTAATTAAGAGTCCCTGCACCTAATATCTCCTTTTTAATGTCTATATCCCGAGTGCTCGCATTTAAGCCTATTATAATCTCTCTTAACCTGACGGTTGAAGGCCAAATTTGCAAAATGATTCATTGTGTCCACTTGACCTTAGTGACCCTATTTAAAGCACCAACGTATGGAGGATACTTCAATTGTTAATTATATTATTTTTATAAATATATTTATAAATCGTATAGAGTGGGGACATGGCACAGCTATTAGAATCCTATAGATAAAGATACCGCTCCGAGATATGAACGAGTGAGTATTCAACACTATGATATCTCCTTGTGTTATCCATAGGACTGAGATATTTTACAATTTTAATCCAAAATTTTAGTCAACTAACTTTTGATCTTCACGCAGAGTTAGTATTACTTATTATTATTATATTATTTATTATATTATTATTATTATTTATTATTTTTATATTATATATATTATATATTATTGTGATAGTTACCCAAGTTTTTAGTTTAAATTTATTTTTTTTCGCTTCTGCCTTTTAGGTATTGTAAAAACAAATTGAGTGAAATTTTTTCAAGAATATCCCTGTATGCCTAGGTGGAATTCGTTTAATTGAAAACATATTATTGGTAAATCACGCTGTACACGCTTTTCATATAGAACAATTTGTCCGTAGTAGGAGAGTGTTATATATCATACTTCCACACCCCTCTATCCCTTCAACCAAACATAGTTTTCAATGAACGTCCTTTATTTAAGAAAGTTAAAACATAAGGATAAAAAAAACTTACTATTAATAATTTAGTAAAATTTATAATAATCAATTTTCTAAACATATAGTATTTATAAATAATTAATATAATAAGTATTAATAATATATATATATAAATAATAACTATAATATTAATATATATATATATATTATAATATATATATATATATAATATATATATATATATATATCGTAGTTTCTTAGAGATTTCAGACACTTTAACACGGGTTACGTAAAAGAATTTTTATAATATAATAATTTACAATGATTAATATATTATATTATTAATTATTAATATTATATATATTATATTAATATATATATTATAATACTTAATATATATATATATATATATATATATATATTAATAATAATTATAATATAAATAATAATATATCTAATATAAATATAATCATTATATATTATAATATATTTATATATATATATTGTTAGAGAAGGAGATGAACAATTAATAGATCAGAGCAGAGAAATAGAAGTTGAGTATATAGGTAATAAACATATACAACATTACAGATTATTACAAATCAAATCGATAAATTTAATGTACATATTTTATATTACAAATTTCTACATATATAATTCCTCTCCTGTCAAATAATCCTATCCGTCATTCCCTGTCAATCTTCACCGCCATAGTACTTCCACGCTCTTCGCCGGCATATCTCAAAAGTTAATAATCCGTCAGTTTTACAAGGTCCAATTCATATCGCTTACCAAAACGTTTCCAGCTTTCCCAGTATGTATGCCAATAAAATATTAATTCTGCCGAGTTCAAACTCGCACCTCAATTACCCCTCCTATCCTGCCTCAATTGTTATCTATAAGTTAGATAAATGAATTTGCTGTAAGTCTTAATAGAATTAGGAAACGATCCTGATATGAATGGTGCACGATCATAGGTAATCATCGATTCTAGAGTTTTCTTATAAAATGTCAGTAGATACTTCTAGTGATATAGCATTAATTGTATGATAAATTTTTGTTATCTGATAATTATAAATAATCATCAATATGTCCTTTCTTCTAAGCAGCTAATTAATCATTCGCATTAACGCAGACCTATCTAAACAGATATATAATTTCTAAGTCAGCATATAGTCTCATAGAAATGATATTATAGAATCTATAAAATGATGATTTAGGTTTTCTATAAATACTGGTCATGTTTCTCATTATTTTACTCTCTAATAGAGTCCATACTTTCTACAAATACTGATGTGATATGTTTATTTATAGTTATCATAAGACCATGAAATAGAGTAAAGTTTTGGTCTTTTATTGCTCCTCATGCGATTTATTAACGTCAATCAGTGTTTAATAACGTTTCGTCCAGTTTAACTCCCTTCTATGCTTAAAAGTAATATCTGTCAAGGCCACTCTTCAATGTGTTTACATATAACAAAGTAATTCATCAATGGACTCGATGAAAAATACGACTTTGGTTATACCTCAAAACTTAATATAAAACAGCATACCGGGTAGTTAAAGAGAATAACATGGTGTCTTGTGGAGCCGACTCACTTGTGACACAATTACATATAATACCAATACGGTGGCCGGTGTTTCTTAATATATAAGAATGTAAACAACACATAACATACACATAGAATCTTAAGAATATTACACACACTGAGACAATGATACATAATGTAAATGAAAGGAATAATAGTAATTAAGAAAGTGAATTCATATTCATGAATAATCATACAACTATGCTTAGATAGCAGGATAGAAAAATCAAACATTATTCATTTTACAATATATCAGAGTACGCATGCGTGGTGACAAACGTGTCATTAGTTATCGAGAATATAAAACGAGAATAAGAATTTAATTAATAAAATATAAGATAAGATGAATTATGGAATGCTTATAATATATCATATTTCTCTTTTTAACGTCAGCAATAGATTACAGTTTAAAGAACTAATAAAGATTTAATTTCATCACATAAATCCCAGTATAAGCCTTCACGATGATATGAAAAACATGTTAGTTATCATACTCTAATAAATAAGCTTAAAGAAATAGTAACTCAGTAAAATAAATAATCCGACATCAACAGTACGAGCTCATATTATGAAGAACTAGGATTTACTTACTACGTTAATACCACTCACAAGAAGGTTAAAACATTTTCCCGTCTTACCTCTGACTTAAATGATAATATACTTAGCGATATCCAGTGTACTAAATTGTTTACAGTTTATGAAAATATATTTATTATAAATTAAATAATAACTCATTGTAATTCTTCAGATTCTGTCTAGTACATGGCATATAATACCTTTTTGAACCCGGTTATTATGGCGTTAAAATTCAATCCCGGGGATACAATAAATAAAGGTTATATCTCTAATTATATGCCTAATGATGAATATCCAATAACGTAGTTTAATTTAGTGCACTCACATTTTTACGGAAAAGAGTAGTCTAGTTTTGAAAATATAATATTATTGAACCTTATATATAGATATGCTTCATAGTCCTAAAATTCGTCCTCCAGTGTTGTAGAAGGTCATTAACACTGAGCCCGATAGAGGAGTGTGAGTGCGCGTGAGATTTTAGGCGCTAAAGTGGTAGTTTATGTGTGCAAGCCATCATATAGTGACCGAGAGGGAGAGGTCAGCTAGTGGGCTGGTCTGTTAAGGTGATGCCGCGATAACCCGGTTGTTGTTATGTGCTGCGTGTTCGCCGCTTGGTCAACCTGTACATGACACTCACTCTGACCACCACAATATAATTATATCCACCATAATGTAATAGATAATAAAGGGAGGATATCCACTCCCGAATGAATTTCATCAAAAAGCTTTGGAAGAGTATGTTATTAAAGTATCTTAAACACACTCCGTAGTTGTCAACTAAGTATAAAAAAAGGCCCTGAGTGAAGTGAACACTCTCACCTGGTATACTTTCCTCATGAACTCACAAACGGTAGACAGTGTATTCTTACCACTAAAATGAGCGATGTTATGTTAACAGAGAAGAAATTATTTTTTATTGCTATTTTACCTTTACTTTAATATACAATGGAACACAATATAAAAAGATGAGGCAATAATAATAAATACGAAGTCAGTCTAGTGAATTCAAACACGGCGTTAACCAATAAGGCATAGCGTTTCGTGCTGTAGCAGGACATAAGAGCTCATCTAATCATATACCCTGAGTGATAGTTAAGTGTGAGAGCACATTGGTCTTATCTATATATTAACAGAAGTTAAAATTTTTTCTTTAATTTTTCAAATTATAAAACTAAAATATAAAATGTGTTTTTATAAAGGATCTCAATTAAATGAATTTTCTACGTATAGTAAGCATTTAATATGTATCTAAATTTGATCCTGGGAAAGGGTTGCTATATCATTTTAATGATAGAAATATTTGTTTTTATTATTTTTACTATGTTATATTTTTAAAATTTTCTCTTTATACTACTCTATCGGCAGTAATCGATAATATAGATAATGTATTACTCAGACAGTTTCTAAAGCAACTCTGAATGTGATGTAAAATTTTAGCTTTATTGAATAAATAGTATAAGAGAGTGAAGAATAATGAGTGAAATTGAATAATTTTGTTGGTTTAGTGTATTAGACATAATGAATCTTTGTATGACACTTTTAAGATTTAATAAATTTTTACTGATTTATGACATTGTCAAGGCTTTCCAGATATGTTTTGAAAAGGGTGCGAGAAATTATTTATATATTCAAATATATACATTGTGATTTGCATGAGTGATCGCGTTCAATCTTGTATAATATATATGTGTGTATCATGATGTTTCTAGTGTGTGTGTGTGTGTGTTAGAAGGCGGTTCTTGGGTTTTAAGATATATAAATTATTTTAATTTTTCCTTTAAGTAATCAATCACTAAGTTATAATAATAAAAATAAATAACACAAACAATAATATATACTAATTAACCAAATTAGATAAAAGTAAAATAATAAAAAATATAAAATAAAAAAGAATTAAATATAATATAAAAATATAATAAGAAGAATAATAATCCCACTCAAAATAAAAAATATAAGAAAGAAATATTCAAATATGTTATGAGAAATAATATAATTAGTTTAAATAAAGCAGTAAAACATGATGGAGTAAATAAGCTCACAACTAAGTAAAACATGAGTGTTAAAGTCAATAGTGATATAAAAGCATGAAGTTAAAGCAGTAAAACACATGAGTTTAAGCAGTAAAATATATTAGAGCTACTTAAAGTCAGTAATAATATATTAATTGGAAAAGAGTAAAAAACGAGTAAAGCATAAGAATCATAATCATAATCCTCCTTGTTGCTACTGTGTAACACCCTTCTAATTGATCTAATACTAGTTTCTGCATTATAAGGTAGTAAATTCGTTAATAATATAAAGTTGAGTTTAAAACAGTTTAATTAAAGACATATGTAAAGTAGTTATAAACGCAGCTAAACACAGCTAAAAACAAAATGCATACTACATCACTTAGTGCCTACCTATACCGAGTACACCTCAGATTTAGCATGATTATGGACGATTTTAGTGAGTGAATATCGCTAATGTTAATAGTGTTTTTAATAAAATAATTTTCGTACAATTGTCCCTAAGATAAAATAAATAATGTTAATAAATCTATACTATTACAGTAGACACTAAACTATAATGCTGATGTATATTTCCTTGGTTCTCCTAACATACTAATTTATAAAAATAATTTATAGAACTATCAAAAAAGTAATACGACGTTCAATAAAAAATATATAAAAGATTAAGTTACTGTTAATGGAGATCAGTGTTTTATTTATAGTGAATACCATTTCTTGAAAAAATTGATTTTAATTTAATTAAATAAAAATATGAGTTACAGTATAAGACTACCAATTAAATAATAATCATAAATCCTCGATAATCTAATGATAAAAATCTCTATATGATATATTTGATAAAAATGAATAAGTCTTCTCATTAATGAAATAGTCTTACACTTGATATCATAATATTCTTCCAACGTTCGCGCGCCCGAGGAACTCTAATTATAGCTAGTTTAATATAATCTCAGTGACTCAGTAGCGCCACGCTCGAGCTCATTATATATATAACTAAATTATAAAATAGACAATCAATAATATATTTACTTAACACCTACGTTATACATAATAAATACTATAAATATATATAACATATTATATAAACGACGTATACATAAGCAGAATAATACATATATATAAATAATCAATAATACTATAAATATAATATAGATAATAATAATATAGATATAATAATATAATATATAACTATTATAAATATATAATATATAATCTATAATATTATACTAATGATAATATAATTAAATATAACCTAAATATATATATATATTCGATTATATATATATATATCATTTAAACTAATTACCCTTGCAGTGTCCAATAAAAGTTAGTATAGTTATACATTTAATCATAAATTGTTAAAACCTAACCACCAATAAGCCAAACATTGCAGTGCTCCAATGTCCTTGTCCGTTTGCTTTTTGCGCGTATACATTCTTTACCCTTCCGAGCTATTGTTGGAGTGAGTATGTCTTTTCGCGGTATGCGTTATAGCCTCTTTGTTATCGTTATTTGCCGCTCTGCGTAATGCGGCGCTATACGTCTGGCCTGATCGTGATAATTCAGCTCGATGGCCGCGAGACTGTTCCAAGTGGTACCAATCCAGGGTAGCCTCGGTTAGTCGGTAGCTACACCGCGTCTCCGGACTTCGCCGAGCTCGCTGCTCTCTCCGGATATTCACGGTACTGCGCGGGACCTGACGTCCCACCCGTCTGTGCTCCGTAAGTTCGCGGACGTCGCTCGCCCGGAACGACCTCTGCAGAGCGTTGAGACAGTTCGCCCCGGACTGCCGTCGCTCTGAGGCTTTGGCACGTAGCTCCCCGAGGAGCGGCGCTCGGCCGTAAGTCATTCTCTCCTGCTAAAGGAGGCGGGAGTGGAGTCGGCCCAAGAGTCGGACCCGCTCCGCTAAATTTATAAGAGGTCGGGAGCCGGAGGCAGCTAGTTCTGGGATGGCTAGTCCCGCCCGGAGCCCGCGTGCACTTAACTTGTCAATAGTGAGACTTAGGCTCTCGGAAAATTATTGAACTCGACTACCACGGCGCGCTAAGTTATAAATATATGTGGACTCTAGTTGAAAAGTGGAGATCCAGTAACTATTAATATTTCTAATAGCGTGCTAAGTTGTTTCATTGACTTTCGAATCTCGACTTCACGCTAGAAAAATGCAATTGTCCAACTTCCGAGATTTTTAACCAATCACCCTGTATGTGTATTGCCAATAATGGAAGATTAGCATTAAGTAGAAGTTACAAAAGAGCTCTTTCATACGAAGGAAAAACATCCTAGCAACTGTAATATGACAACCACTCGATCATACTCATATCCCTTATTATTATACATACTGTGAAGGAAGGTGAAAAGACTCACGGTGTGTGCTAACAGTAAATGTAGTGAGAAATTATTCTCTCTTCATTGGGAATCACAAGTGAGGTTTAGGCTGTGGTCATAAACTAGCTGATAGAGCTAACTCATTATACATATATGAAAGATCCGCATCAGTGGTAAGCTCTTAAACTCGAGAGCTTGTAAAGAATACTAACAACCCAAAAGACTTAATATCTTGCTACTTTTGCACTCCAATGTTTCCATTGTATTAAATAACAAGTGGATGGCCAGAAGAGTTCAATGAAGATAACGAGACATTTACCTCAATCATTAACATATCTGTAAAGTTGTGATGACAACTTACAACCATCTCCATGTTCTCTACGCGTTCTCAAGTCATTCCTTCAGCATTTTCACAGGGGAAGATTTGTATGAAAAGTCTTCTTGATGAGAGTTATGAAGCGCATTCGAAACCTATATCGAGTATGGTTCCAAGAAATAAGCGTCGCAGGTTCTTCCTCATCCTTGTACACAATATTATCCATAAACTTTACACATAAAATTATACATTGCTGAACTGATAGTGAAAGTCCTCGAAGAACTCTATAAAATGCAGAACTTATATCGACTAATGGGCTATCAAAGACATTGTACACGTCGGCTAAAATTGCCTTTTACTTGACTCGAATTACCCTCCCAATCCGCAAGTTAGATCACAGCTGATAATCTGAGCTTATGTCTGTCTCTTCGCCCATTATAAAAATCAGAGACGCTAAAATACGAAAAGATAAGGCTTGCGAGAATCCCCTGGCGATGCAATGATTATGATTTCTTATATATATAACAGAATAGCATGTAGCACTTTCCAAAGATTGTGATAGATGATATTAGAATGTTTAAGTCTCCATAGTAACAAACACAAGTAATAACGATAAGGTAAGCTCTCTAATAAATAAATAAGCTATATCAAGTAAGACCAAAATTGGGCCTGGAATACAAAAAGTGAATTTGACCTAGATAAAAATTTTAGTTCTCTCAAAATTGTATCTCCTGGAAGTCAAAGATGATATGCTGGCATTTGTATACGTAGTACGTTAGCTTAGTATATTGTTATTGTATATAGGTGTGTGTTAGTTATATATATATAAATATATATATATATATATAATCATATAAATAATTTATTTTTAATATACTATGTATGTATGTATGTATATTATATGTAATAATATATTATTATTATATATATATATATATTATATATATATATATATAATATATATATATATATATAATATCATATATATATATAATATATATATATATATATAATATATATATATATTATATATATATATATTATATATATTAATATATTAATATAATATATATAATTAATATATAATATATATTAATTATATAATATATATCTATATATAATATAGTTAGACCTACTACTCCCTAAATTATTTTAGTTATCAAAATTTTTGATTCCTAGTGACATAATCTATTTAATTTTGAATAACACAAAATAATATCTAGTCATTGACTTCAATTGAAACAAATTAAAAGATTTTTTTTTATACTTCTTTCCATATAAGTAAAATTGAAGATATAGTACAATATATATAATATGTTGTATTGGTTGAAAGTAATTCTTAGATTAGAATAGTGGCTGTTTTATCTCAATATAATAATTATTATATTAATAATGTTAATATATATATACTTAAATGTTAAGTTTTTACATCCTTAAGTTCAAATTTGACTATTAATAAAAAATGCACAACACACATATATAAATTCAGTAAATAATTAAAAAATTTATATAATATTAATAATAAAATGAAAAAATTTATATTAGATTATATTAATCATAAAAACATATCATATAAGAAAAAAAAATTCTATAGTATAAAATATCTTTGCTACTTATCAACTTGCTAATTTTCTTTTTCTTTCTTTTCAAGTAATTCACTGTCTAATTAGTTTCTATTTTACATCCTGCTCGCCCGCAATCATCTTTCTTCACTATGGGTGCTTTCTCATATTCCGTGTGTTCTTTTTACTCCTTCTGGTTCTCAGAATCTCTCTACAATTAAATATTGGTAGCTGACAATCTCTTTCCTCAAGAGAATGTCCTCAAACCTGTGTCCGCCCTCATTTCAATGATACTTCGCCACGAGTACTCTTCCCCTTGGTTTCTTCTGTCATTCTATAGTGCAGATATAAAACACAATATTCTTTATACATAGAGAGAACTATTCTCTCCTGACATTCAACTCTCGTATCACTAATTACCACAATCACTACAGTCTAAATCAATTCTCAACCACAATAATCTCCACTCCAATAAATGATGCATACAGACTTAGTTATACATGCTAATGTGTAATTACTATATAAACATCAAATTATTGTAAATGCGTAAACACTAGAACTAAAAATGTAGTTTCGATATTGGGATATGTAATTTTATATGACATCGTTAATCATGTCATGAGCAAAGAATATCAAATAAATGTGTAATATACTCTTAGTCACTTTGGGCTATTAATAAATAATGTAAATGCGTGATGA
>JABUQX010125326.1:0-22500 GCA_015478945.1 Trachelipus rathkii
CGGTGCTGGTTCATCGGAAGGCGGTGTTGCGTTTTTCGCATTTATCGTGAAACGCTCGCGTTTTTCGTGCGCCACGCTTCACCTGCCACGCAAAAGCTTCCTATTAACTCTATCAGCCACGCCTGTTGTAAATCCATAAAACCTAAATATAATTTATTCTTCTTCATTCTCATTTCTCAATCATTTTGTTTCAATTAATGAATTGATCCCCACATCCTCTACCACTCCTAAACCTTTTGTTCTTCACCAATCGGTCCCTCAGTCTTCGACGCACTCTTTCGACCAAAAAATACCAGCATATACCTTCCCTACAGCATAAAATAAACTTGTGTTCCCTATAATTTCCACCACAGTTCCCAACACCTACTTACCCATATTCAAAGATTTTTATTACCCTTTCTCCTCAATCCTTTGGGGATATACCCTCCATAAACCTTTGTTACTTCCCGATCCAATCAATCACCATCGCCTCCCGCTCTTGATCATTTCACTAGTAATTTCATCATACCTGCAGCTTTACCATTCTTAAACTTTTTTTCTCCACTCTACCCATTACCTCCTCCTTACTAACAACCTCATCCCCCAAAAAATACCCTATTCCTTCTTGCACCATCAAAACCCACACACATTCACTAACACCTCATCGTACTGTTAATATTGTGCAGATTTTCGAGTGTTCTTTCCACCTCCCTGCATCCATTTCATCAGTTACAAAGCACCATCCTATTCATTATTCTAGCAAGGTCCCTTATTCTCATTCTTAACCTTTCCTTCCTTCCAGAAGAGCTTCCTATTTCACTTGTATGTCCTCATTCATCCCTCCTTCAAACTGTTCATTTACCTCTTGTTTTCTCTACGTATACACCTTTTTAGTATTTCTTTTCCTCCTTATATAATTTCCAAGCATCTTTCTTTTGAAACTTCATCACATTTGCTTTTAGGCCATTCAACCACGCTTCTTTTTACATTTAACCGCTTTCATCCTCTTCATTCCACCATTCGCTGTTAACATTCTGACTTCCTACTTTAGCACACCCTTCCTTTGCACTACTAACAATTGCTTTATTTATTTGCCCAACAAAATTCAACACGTTCACATTCAACCGATTTACCAGCAGGAAGCGCTCTTACATACTTATCCTTATTCTCTTGCTCACTTTAACTTCTCACTCTTAATTTTTCCTACTTCCTTTCGTATCACCTTCCTCTGCATCAAGCCCCACTAACTTAATTTTACATAGAACAACCTATAATGATCCGATAAATCCCATTCCTAAACCCACTGGTTAACATCCAACACATACTTCAACATCTCCCTTCTTCACCAACACAAAATCAATCATACTTTTCACTTCATTACCATCTCCTACCTACACCCAACTCTAGTATACTTTATGGTCACTCTTGTGTTTAAAAGAAGAGTATTACTTACACACATACCCTCTCTCTTCACAAATCAATCACCTTCCACCATTCTCATTTTCTCCCAAAACCACCTGTTATACCATCCCTTTTTTTGATCACCTATCCAACCATTCAGGTCCCCCAACTATCAATCTGAAAGCTCCTACTCACCCCATCAGAACATCATTCAGATTATCAAAAAATCGTCCTCTCTTCAACGTTTCCCTCAGATGGACCATACGTCCCAACAACCACACACGCCTTGACCTTTTCAAACTTAAATTTAACCATTAGAGATTCTAGGACTCACACACACAAAGTCTACATATAGCTTTGTACAACAGGTCACTCCTCAAAATTACAACCCCCCCCTCTCCCTCACTCTCATTATTCCTTCCACACTATATATATATATATATATATATATATATATATATATACTAACATATATATATATATCATACTATATATATATATATATATATATATATATATATATATAATATATATATATATATATATATATATATATATATATATATATATATATATATGCTATATATATATATATATATATATATATATATATATATATATATATATAATAACCATACCACTTAATATATATATATATACCTATATATTTATTTATCAGGAAAGAGACTTAGTAGAGCACAAGAAGAAACAGCTGAAAAATGGGTGCATGAGTTTCATCCTGATTTTATAAGAGGCTACTTTTCGTTTAAGCTAGAGGATAGTTCTATATTTTCTCCACATTTTGAAAAAACTTTTTGTTCAATCCACCCAAGCATCAGATTGGTGGACAATACTTAACCTGAAAGAACAAAAAATGCAGGTTCTTCCAGAAAATTTTCCCAAATTTTTAGTAAACTTACATAATTGCCCTGCAAGTTCAGGTTCTATTGAAAGAATTTTTTCGACCTTTGGGCAAGTGTGGACCAAAGTAAGAAACAGGCTAGGGATGCTTGTGCGGGTTAATAGATATTTCAAAGGTCGCAATGTTCAGACTGATGAATGAAAATAAGTTCTTAAATATGTTTTATACTGAAGTCTAAAGGTAATTCAACTTCAAGAAAGTAACTTTTTTGTATTTTTTTTAATAAAGGTCTTAATTACAAATGATTTATCTACTTTTTTTTTTACCTTTATGTTTATAATATAATGAATTATTGATAAAAAAAACATTTGCATATGAAATAACCTGAAAAATATATAAAACTTTTACACATTTCAATTTTGGGTTTTTGGCCTTGGGTTTTTGGGTGGGTTTTTGGGTGCCAACCCTGGTTGCATCTCGCCTGCCATCGAAGCCTATTCCTGTGACCTTTTCAAACAGGATTTTTTCTTCTTTCTGCGCTTCTGCTCGCTACGAATTTTTTTCCTTTCTCTTCTTAATTTATTTCCGAAAACTATTGTTATATTAAAGCAATTATAATAAAAATTATAACTAAATAATTGTAGATAGGTATTTAGTAGTAATTTGTATGATAGAAATACTTACTTGTCAATAACATGCTGCATTTTGTCTTTGGTGATAATTCCAAAATCTACCAATGTAGCAGAAGCAATAGCTATACCAGCTCTATCACTTATTTGATACCTGAAAAAGAGTTTTTTAGTACTATGTATAAGAAAAATAGCTTTCAATAGGAATTTGGTATGAATATATCTCAATGTCTAATGAAGCATTGATTTGTAAGATTGTTTTATTTTTTTTTTTTTTTTTTGCTTTTTGTAACTTTTAATGACAAAAACTACTTAAATTACCTATCACACATTTCAGCAAGCATTCGTAGCCTTGTTCGATTTTGCTCAGAACTTGACATTTCTCCACTATAATCAGGATCTGAATCATTACTAATTGAAAATGACTCAGACATTTCAGCATCTGATTTCTCTATTTCTCCAGATACTTGAGGACTTTCTTCTTCAAGTCCTTGAAAAGAGCAGCTTGCTTTCATCTCAGAAAAGTCCAGTTTCCTAGCTTTCTTTGAACTAAGACTATCTTGAATAACTCTTTTTTGAATTTGGCTTCAGAAGGTGTTTCAGGAACTAGCTTCTTAGAAGTGCAGTAGCCATGCCTGTTGGTTTATTGATCCTGAAAATGGAAAAATTCTATAAAATACTTTTTATCTCTACCTACTGGATGTTAAATATAATTTTAAGTTTGAATTGAGTATTTGGGTAAATGCTTTAAAGCTGGGTCTAAACTTTTGATGTTATACTCACCTCATAAAACGTAATCTTCATCTGTCATTTTTAAAAGAAACTTCTTTTCAATTTCTGCTAGTTTCTTGTGGTCTTTTTGATGTACATCAAATTTGCCTCTTCTATAAATCCTGCTGCATCTGTTTCATATTTTTGTCCTCTTTTCTTTTTGTCTAGTTCACAAATTTATAAAAAATTTCAATGTAACTGCTGAGCTTTGTTTTAATTCCAATGACAGATATTGGATAAACATTATAATTTACCCATAGATTGAATAGTTCTACGCTAACATCTCTCTGAACACTGTCTTTCCTATAGTCTTTGAAGTAAAGTTTTATTTCCTCCACTTTATGTTAAACCAGGATTAGAAAAGATTTTTCCAGGAAATTCTTCTAAGGGTTTAAAGCATTCATCCACAATGTATTTATTTGATTTAGTTGCTGTTTTTCTTATAGACGTCGCTAAATATATTAAAATTGATGATATTTATTTAATTATGTATCTGAGAAAAACAACCAAATACTGTAGATAAAATGAGTCAATTTTTGGAAAAAAGTCGATTTGTTTAGTTTTCTGTAAATAACTTTTTAAATATAGGTGTTACAAAAAAATAAACAAGAATTATTTAAAATTAAAATCTGCATCATGTAGTTAAAATCTATAGGGAATGAAGGACAAGGAAGCATTTTATGGAAGAATTTAAGGATTTTTAACCTAAGAATTTGAAATTTTTTTGGTTCTTTTATATAACATAAGTGGGTTGGCTAAAACCTAACCATAGGTTTTTGTGTAAATCTAAATGTTGCATCAAAAGCCAAGTAATTAGGGGACACTTTTTTATTTTTAGGTTTCGGAACACCTTATATATATATATATATATATATATATATATATATATATATATATATATATATATATATATATATATATATGCTGCTGTGTTAAACTATATATGTAATATGTATATAATAATATATATATATATATATATTATATCTAATATGTAATATGTATGTATAATATATATATAACAATATGTATATAATAATAATATATCAACTTATATATATAATATGTGTATGTATATAAAGCAATAATAATGTAATAATAATAATAATAATAATAATAATAATAATAATATGAAAATATATATATATATAATGTAATAATATCTTTAATATATATATCTCATATCTTTATATATATATATATGTAATAATAATAATATATGTAATAATAATATGTATATGCCGATAATAATAATAATAACATATATGTATATATAATAATATATATATGTATATATAATATGTAATATATATACCGTATATGTATAATATATATATATATATGCTTAACTAATAATATATATATAATAATAATATAATAATAATAATATATAATATAATATATATATATATATATAATAATATATATATATATATATGTATCGTTATATATATATATATAATGTAATAATATATAACAATAACAACAATATGTATATGTATATGTAATATGTATATGTTATGTATGTAATAATATATATATATGTAATAATAATAATAATAATATGTATATATATGTATATATATATATGTATATATATATATATGCTGCTCATATGCTTATATATAATATGCTATATATATAATATATGTATGCTATATATGCTAGCATATATATAGTAACAACCATATATATATATATATATATATATATATATATATATATATATATATATATATATATATATATATATATATATAAAATTTTCAGGATTGATTGTTACAGCTTCAACAGAGTGACAAAAGTTACAATTACAGTACAGTTACTGTCATACTTATCACAGAATGTGTAAAGGATTGTTCTTCAGTTTTGTTTTTGAATTCGCTTCTATTATGTTTTCCCTTTTGTGTTCTCTTTTTCTTTACTACTATTATATTCTTGATTTTACTTAAATTTAAGGATATTACATTGATTCTATTCTGGTAATATTTTGTTCCATTCATTTATCATTTTTCTCCATATTTTCTGGTAGTGAGGGCTGAAAAAACATTTGGAGCACACTGAAGAAAATAAAATTTTGTGAAGTATATATATATATATAATAATATATATATATATATATATATCTTCTTCTTTCATATATATATCAATAACTATATATATATATATACTATCTTTTATATAACTATTATAATATATATATATATATATATATACCCTATATATATATATATATATATATATATAATAATAACATATATATATAATAATAATATGTATAATAATAGCCAATAATAATATATATATGTATATATATATGTATGTATATAATAATATGTAATAATAATTCTCTAATATTAATAATATCAATATATATATATATGCCATAACCAATAATAATATGTAATAATAATAATAATAATAATAATATAATAATAATATATATAATAATATATAATAATAATAATAATAATAATGTATATATATAATAATAATATATATATATAATAATAATATAATAATATAACTCTTTCGGTAACTAACAATCTACAATGCAACAAAATAACATGTAATAATATAATAATAATATGTAATAATAATAATATATGTAATAATATATATAATAATAATAATAACTAATAATAATAATAATAGTAATAATAATAATATACTCTCTCTCTCTCTCTCTCCAGTATATATATATATATATATATATATATATATATATATATATATATATATATATATATATACTTATATAACTAACTATTAACAACATATATATATATATATATATATATATAGCACTGCTGCTCTATATATATATATAATTAATTAATAATTAAGTTTGATACCACTGATCTATCCCATGAATTTGGGGGTTCATTACCTACCACAGTAAGGTTCTTGGTCAGGTAAATTGAGTTGCTCATGTATTTCCTAATAGCGGACTTATTAACTGCACCTGGTTATCTAAGTGAGCATAAAATCGTAGGACGCTTTATCTTTATTGCCTCCAGGTTCATAATCTCACCATTGGAGTATCTCTTCCTTAATGGTGAAATACATCATTCTCTTTGAATATTCGATCATAGAAGTCTGAACATGAACCCTTGAGGTAGCTCCCCAAAATGATGATCCAATCCTCGGATTGATAAGAGTAAGTCACCTCACAATATCTTTCAAGCTGACAAAAATGTTTGGAGATTATGATCTTTGGCTACAGTAAATTTAACTGGAGGAACAACTTAAGGTTTGAACGCCCTAGCCATGAGCTTCGTCAACATGTGGACTGAGATAGTGATCATAGCCAGTTCAACCACAGTATATATATTATATATTACCAGTATGTCAGATAGATAGGAATATTGTCAGACAATTTTCTGATATGCCCTTTTAGAATTGAAAATAAATTCATGTAGGTACTATTTATGACGTTTTCCATCATAAAGTAATCCAGCAATATTTTAAAAACATTTTAATCATTCTCCTTAAAAAAAATTTTACCACGATAAATAATTAATATATATATGACTTTAGAAATAAATTTTGCTAAATACAAAGCAATTTAAATGTTTTTATTTTCTGGTGGGAAATTTTTATGGGAAAGGTACACTGCACATACACACACAAGGTAGCCTGAAAATTATAACATTGGATTGAAGTACTAATAATATCTACTATGGTTCAACAGTGTCTAACCTAGGAGTCAAATTGTTGGAATGAGGATTGTTATCCTTCCATAAAGTTGATTATTTTCATTATTTAATAAGGAAGTCATTATATAGGATGTATAAATAGAGGTTGTATTACTTGAGGCACTCGATGAAAATGAGGAGACAGTAATCCAGAATTCAGTGGATTCAAAATGGCCAGTCTCAGGTGGCAAAGAAAACTGTACAGGTGACAGGTTTGGTTTATCCAACTCATCTTGCTGCCCATCACGAGTGGAAGTTATATCTCTCATCTGTTTAAATGGAAAACTTATTAGATTATTTACCCCAAGTCTCATCTGACTATGTTCCACTGGTTTTTTCTCCGGCAATAATGTAACTAACCTGAGACATTCTTCGTATTCATCAGGCAACCAATTAGGTCTCGGTAATAGCAGCGTACAACTGTCACAGTTCAGCAAAACTCATACTACTGGAAATGTTAGTAATATTTTCCCTTGCTGGTTGTATATTACTTCCCACTGCTTCACTACTACCAACTTCAACCAACTTTTCTAGAGGATGTGGTCAAGTTCAGGTCTGTGAATTCTTGAAATTTGTTCCCTTGGTATGACATTTTGGCTAATTGAGTAATAAACAATGAAACACATGATTATAAACAAGAGATACAGAGATAGTAAAATCTGTAAACAATGATTAACAATACAACCCTAATACAGGAGGTGATGATAAAGAATAGAAAAGAAAAAATCACAAACAGTGACTACCTATGTAATGAAAGAGTTTGGTATACCCAGAAAAATATCAGAACACCAGGTTGATTAAACACTACTGGTTCTATGCAAACACCACTGATACAAAGGATTCCTGGCAATTTTGCCAATTATGTTGGAGGACCTCCGCGACTTAAGATGTCTTAGAAAGCGTTGGAACCTTAACCTTATGTACAGTCTCTTTAGAACTCCGGTGATGGTGGAGACACCAACACAATAAAACTTATTGTACAAGATTTTAGTATTGCAGCGGTACTAGCAGATACTCAGGTTATGTAGAAGGGTTCCCTTGCATCCTCTTCCGGTGGGAAAAGATGTTTCCCTCCACACAAAAAGATTTATATGGACTGAGCCAGCAATTGAGAGATCGTTTGTTCTGAAGGTATTTATATTATTTTAATGATTCTTTGTGTAATCATGAATATAATGTTTTAAGTAGGAAAGAAAAGAAAGAGTAAAGAAAATTGCAAGAACTACAGGAAAACTCAGGAAGCTACTGCATCTACGAAAGAAGAAGCCAGCACTGACCATAAAATAATACAATAAATAATATATATACAACTCCTTGGGAACGCATAACTACTACATCTGCTACCATATATCCTTTATGTCAGCACATGCGCCAGTATGTTGCCTAGAAAGTTCGAGGGTGATTTTATGAATTAAGGTTTATACTTTTTACAAATATTACTTTTCATGTAATTAATGATGTAAAATAATTTTTTTATTTTTTTTTTTTTCATTTCATTTTTTTCATTTTTTTCGTTTTTATTAAAAGAACATTATTTCATACAGTTTTTAGCTCCAATTATTTTAAATATATACCTTTTTTACTCATCTGGATAATATTTTAACATACAAAAATTTATTAAAAGTGTATAAAATAAGTTAGTTCCCACCTAAAATGTGACAATTGTCTGAGAGTTGAAAATTCACACTTATGGTATTGACTTCATCTTATATTTATTTCTTAAATCTAAATCCTTTGTAATCTAGACCACCGTTTTCTTTCACATATTGTCACTTCGTTATTCACACGGACTTTCAGCTCGCGGTTATACTACTTTGAGATCATTAATGAGTAGTATTATATGACCTATTACATACTTAGTACATGTTTATTACATTATTGGATTTCCAATCCATTATCACTTAAAAACGTTCAGTAGTCCCTATAATATACACTTATATAACTCATTTATATACCTAAGATTTTTTTGTCTATAAGCTTTATCTATATTCTTAAGGTTACTTATTCTAACCCATGCGGCTGACATACCTGTTGACACAATCAACGCAACACATGAACCTTTGACACTCTAACTCTCTAAATACATTGCTCAGGTCTATTTTAAACTTTGATTAAGACGGGACACCTACTATAGGTGCAGCTTGGTGTCCTTTTGAAACTTACACAAACATCGTTCCGCATACCCTATTATATTCTCTTGCTAATTCCTACTTTGCACTTTCCTTCCTTACCATAATATACCTCCTGATTAAGTCCAGTAGCTCACTTTCTTGCATGCCAATTGAATAATGTAATGTTCTTTACGCCACTTTCTTTCCTTCTTATTCATTACTGTCCTTTAACATCCCTTTTCCACACCAACAATGTTCACCGCACTTTGAACGGCGTTCCGATAGACATAGTTCTATATCTTTCTCATCTAATTACATTTAACCCACCATATATCAAACACACCATTCTAACTTCATTTGGTTCCAACTCTGAACTATAATTCATATTCTAAAGATTTCATTACCAGTAACATGGAAGTTACGCCAGAACAACCTCAGATCGCTTAACGGAACAGACTTTTACCGTTACACACATCAAGCGGAATATTTTCCTTTTTACAGCTTTATAATTAGTTTCCCCAAACACATAATTCACATTTATATCTTCCTTTGATTCCATGGCCTCCTTTCTCTCCCAGTCATTCAAATCTCCCACCACTCTTCCTAGTCATTTATCACCAATCACATTCTTCGCACACCCTGTATCTATTATCGCACATATCTCATCATACTCTTTTCTAGCATACTCCTCACCGTCCATCTCATCCATATCTGTATTCAAATACACCTTATTTCCTTCTCTTTGTCCAACACCCTCTCTCTTCACTACTCTTTGAATTTCTCCATTTCCTTTTCGGTCATCCCTGTCATACATCATTTGTGTCTTTCTTTCGACTCCTCTTCTCATCATATCTCCGCGCATTTACAATCTGCTCTCCTAGCTACCTTAAACAAGAAACTTAAACTAATGAATCCCTAACAAACTACTATAACACGTTTCACTTATACTCTTACATATATACTGTTTTCTATTTTATTTCAACCTTTTAGTCTCTCCCAACGCACCATTTTGTAATTCCATTTATGTGGATTCTTGTCTCTGCTTATGCTCTACCCATTATATATTACCTATTCTTTTATTCAATTCCTATACTAATTACTAAACTCTTTACTCATAATATTTAAACATGACGCTATTCTATGATACACTCTTGAATGCCATCATGCGTCTTTTCCAAATATATGTACTAAACTACTACTATAATCTGTCTCTGGTTATGTTAATCTTCATCGTCTTACTCATATTAAAATGTGATAGCCACTTCATTATCTTACACTAATCAATAATACTATTTACAGATACTTATATAATTATTTTCTCTATAATTAATTTGCGTGTATTTTATATAATTTCTCTCATTGTCTTCATTCTAATCTCTTTTTTATATAATAATATCAGTAAATATTAAAATTCTATCAACCGTTAAGCTGTTCTAGTTCCTCTTCCATACTTTATTCTCCGACATATAGCAATTCTTGTTGCATCCACCTTTCTTTTGTTTATTTTCGGTCCTTATTCTTATCATTCTTCAAAACACTTTCAAAAATGACTTGTCCTAATCACTCATTACACTAATTATTATTTATCCGTGCGGACTTCTCATTAATCTTGCTATGGCCTACACTTTATGCTTTATATATAGAGTTATCACTTTTTTTTCTCCAAATTCATATATATATATAAATGCATATCACCTCGTATTTCTTTCCATGTTTGAAGGGAGAAATACTCTCTTCTTCCTTCCATATACTTTCCATTTATATGCACCAATATATGTATATAATAAGGAGTAGCACTTATAGCACCCATCCTTGCCTAATTCGTGCCTTTATTATACTTATTTCTAATGGCTCTCAACAACCTGGAGTATATACCATAATATATAATATAGGTCACTGAGGGTTTTCAACAGTTTTCTCTGATAAACGTATGAAAACTCTTTTCAAAAATTATGAAAGGCACATTTTTTTTGTATGCAGCTAGCTAGATTGCTTATTGTTAGTACCATTACTTATATAAGATATCAGTTCAAAAAAATAATTATTTTTATTACGTCATTTATTACTATCTATTACTAAAGATAATAGATAGTATGTTTATTCCTATTAGATATATTTATAATACAAATTTATTATATGAAGTAATTCGAGTATAGTTTAATAATTTCATGAGAATCGTCTAATCATATGATTAAAAGGTATAAACTTCACAAATGTCCTCATATCGGTCATGATTTTTTTTTTAAATTGCGTGGATAGGAGAGATATACAATTATGAAACACGCAACCAAAAAATCTCAAGAACTAGCAGTCCCAAGTCAGACCTATATAACTAATATCACTCAAAAAAAAATTTCATTTTCATTAAGCTTCTTTTCGATACTGATCAGACTTATCAACATTAAATGAATATACAATAAGATAAGCATAGAGAATATAATATCCTGAAGTAGTGGAATGAATAAATATCATAATCATGTATAGGTGGCATGGTGTTATAATTGAATATTAAGTAGATAAATAGTAAAATTTATAGATACTTTTGAATACAATAAATGAAGCATAGGATTATTATCTAGGATATTATAACAGTGAAGCTTAGAAGTTGTAAGTAGGCTCACTCAATTGCGATCTCAGCCTAATCTACTAAGTAAGAACTACAACTCCTAAAGGAGAAAAGAAAACTAAAAAATACATCAAGGATTTGATATTTAAGTAGTATAAGATATGTCTTCTCTGGCAGCGCTCTCTCTATCACCTAAAGTATATCTACTATATGTGATGTTGAGTAATATGATTTTATATGTGTGAATGGCGATATGATATTAGGGGCGTCTTGGTTATTTAGTTTTAGTAGAATATTTATGTCATAAGTAAAGTAGAGTATAAGATGTGGAGGACTTCTAGTCTATCGTCGGAGTAGAAATGACGTCTTTATATAATGATGAGAAGAAATTTGTATATAATTATTAAATAAGTATAATTCAATATAGAGATAATATTAAAAAGTTCCCTACTATTTGAGAAATTATTACTTTTTGTAGAAAGAGAGAATTTCTGTTAATAGGTATAAATACATATAGATTGTTTGATTTTTCTTTTTTGTATATTGATATTTTTTTTTTTGGGCCTGTCTAGAGGTAAGTTGAAGACTGTTATATGTAAATATGGTGGGTAATAGATTCCATGCTAAAATTAATGATTGGGGTTTAGCAGTGGATATATATAGATAAGTGGGGATACGTAATACAGCATAGTTATAAATTTTATGAATCTAGTAATATTTGGCCTTTATTGCATTGTATGTCTAAATATTTATCATATATATAGTACGGTAGTATAGATAATTAATTATATTGTAAGGTGTAGTGTTGTTAGTTGATAAAACTTAAGTTTTATGAGAGGGTGTGTTAGCAGTTGTTTTAGAATATAGATGAATTTCAATAGTAAAAGTATAAAGATTACATATAACCTCAGTCTATAAGAAGGTCGCGAGAGATTGAAATATCAGAGTATAGAGGTGGAATGAAATTTTTGGTTTGAGAGGGAGAGTCGACAGAAAGATTATTTTGTGGTGGAGGGAAAGCGAGTCATTGGAAGATATTTAGTTATGGGAAATATATATAATAATATATAGAGAGAGATAATTGTGATATTTGGACGTATGATAATGATAGTTTCTTTTGTGAAAAGAATTTGATAAGCTAGGTGAATGTAACAGACGTGGTTGCATCTATTCTTATAGATATGTATGATTTCAGTGAGATACATTATATGCGTTAGCTCTAGTCAGTAATTCTTGTACGTCTCTAAGAGATTCGAAGATGCTATACTAAATGCAGATCTTTTTGCTGAGGAGTCAGGTAAATTCGTGATGCAAAGAATCCAGAGTCGGACATACGTTAGCGCACGACTCTATCTACAAGTGTACTTGCTGGAACATTCTTCGTCTCAGATGCGTCCTCTCTTCTCTCTGCATCAAGATCTGTATTTTCTTCTTTATTAATTCTCGATCTTGTCGTCCATCAGTTTCCTTGCTGATAAAACTGGAAACTCCTCTGCTAATCTAGTTTGAATTGAATGTCTGCATCTCCTCTTTTTTAACTCATCTTTGTTTCATCTCTCTCAGATCT
Source organism: Trachelipus rathkii (assembly GCA_015478945.1). NCBI lineage: Eukaryota > Metazoa > Arthropoda > Malacostraca > Isopoda > Trachelipodidae > Trachelipus > Trachelipus rathkii. The sequence goes on from JABUQX010125326.1 coordinate 13,585, forward strand.
CTCGTTTCTCTCGGTGTTTTTCTTTCGGATCATGCTTGTCGAAAAGACTCGACATTTTCGCATAAGGAGAACATAATATTGTCTTCTGTCGTGCTTATCACGACAGTTATTAATTTCTTTTTTCTGTGTATGATGTTGCAATTTGTTTAACATATGTGGTTATTCGCCCGTTTTTATGTGAAAAATCGTTGGATACCTGCTATTTGTCAGTATAATAGGATTTCGATGTTCTGGAGATTTTGTGTTCTAAGTAGAAGAAAGGTTGCTAATCGTAGGGAAAAGGATGATGAAATTCCTGGAGGTTTTAGTGTGAACTATGAAGTATTTGTCAACAATTGAGGTTAGGCGTTTGATAATTGCTTAGAATGTCCGAGAGATGAGAGAGTGGGTTTTAGTGTGAATTTGGTAGTGAGTGGAGATGTGAAAGGGTTGGAGAATATGTTGCACTATATGGTGTGCAATTAGGTGAATGTTGAGTGGGTGAGGAGGAAGGGATCTATGATTGCATATATAATGTTTTGAAGGTGTTTCTAGGAATGCTATTTGTGCAATATGGTGTGAATTGTGAATATAGTTAAACTATTATCATATTGTAATGATTGCATTGTTAAGTAAGTATGTGAAATTTAATTTTATAAATCATGGCAAGGTACGGAAATAATTAATTTATTAATAGGTAAGTCTTATATTATGATTATAGTAGATTTGCAATGAAAATTAATCGATAATGAAATCCTTTGCTTCATTAGAATTTAAATTATCATTAAACTTTAAGAATTGGGATAGAAATGGCACTCTCTTTAGGATGGAGGGAGATCTTAGCGGAGTGTGTTACGGAGGGTCAGGTAAAATTCTAGTAGCTGATATTATTTTGTTGAAGGTACATGTATTTCATGTACAAAATTCTTGTTGCGTGCCTTGAAGAAAATACTTTGTTGTTGATAATAAGTCAAGTACGTCTAGGGAATATGCTTGGAATTATTATAGAAAAGTATACTTCCTTGAATGGTAAGGAATAGTATAATCTTGTTATTTACTCTCATTTATGTAGTAATTATTGTGTCGATATTTCTTGAATGGTTCAGTGAAGGTACAATTAAATGTATGCGTATTTTGGGAATTTCGAGTTATTGAAAGAATTTCCAATTTTTCTGGGGCAGTTGTGTGATTGGTAGAAATATGGTATGCAATTTTGGTTGACTCTGTTGGTGTTGTAAGAAGAATTGTTTCTTCTTGGGGGGGGTGTATTGAAGGAATTGGGTTGCAACACCTTTAATTCGGCTAGTTATATGTTATATCTTCCTGTTTAGTATTATATACAAGTCCTTATCTTGGATGGGATTTTATGTGTCGATGTTGAGGAGATTGATGTGGGATGCGTATTGTGATCTTTGAAGAATTGGTCTTTGGGTGAGAGTCTGAAATGTTTCCATGGGGGTGTAGTGATCATGAACATTTGGATTGAAAACTTTATGACAATTATGGATTAAACGGACATCGGCTAGTTGTTAAAGCTGATCCTGTACAATTTTCTTGTTATTCGATGGGTTAGGAACAATTCTTTAAGGAGAGTATGCTCTGGGTCTTGAGTGCAAAGGATGCGTGGAAACGAATCTGTCATTGTTTGGCTGCAGATGAGTTGTTTTTTTTGTTCTTTTTTTCATTTCTATAAATATTGTAAGAAAAATAAATTCTGCATTTTCGTTGGGTCGACAATTTATAATCACCCACAATTTTTTAGTCATAAGTAAACATTAGGTCTGACATTTTTATGTTGAGATGAGGTTTGCATAGGTCTGTTATTTGCGTACGATTAGAATTTTGTCAAGGCGTCGGATTGGAGAGCTTTTTGAAGCAACAGGTATTATGGGATAATGTATGCTAATTTTGGAGGAAGCAGTGTCAGGGGAGTCCGTCACGCTAAAATTTTTTTGCAAATTGTGCTTTATCATTGGACAAATAGGCTTTGAGTATTATTTTTGTAAGTAAGAATTGTTGCGTTATAGTCAAATTATATAATGTCTCTTGGTAAGGGTGGAAGTAGTGGTTTATTTTTTGTTTGTGTTTTTTTATTAATAAGTTCTTCGGACAAAAATTTTCACTAATTTTTGTAAAGTGTAGAACCTTTTGACAGAGTGTTTCTTTGAGCAATTAAAAAAAACTATACTATTTGATATGATCTTTTTATTTGCCCCGATATATTTTTTTTTGTTTTTTTTTTTTTTGTTCTGATTTTTTTGTTGCGTCAAGATTTTTATTGACAAGATATTTTGATGAAATGTCTCTATAGACGGCGGCGAGTGGAAGAGTATTTTATACATAGTACATATTTTATATTCTTTGTGCTGATGGGAGTGAGATTTGAAGGTTCTTTGTGCTCATAATTTGCTTGTTAGTTGAGGTAACAAGCCATTTGGATTTACTAGATATTTATAAGATATTGCTACACGTCTAGATTGATCTGTTAAATTTTATAACATATAGGAAGATGAGGTGATAGATCAAAAGGGAGTTCAGCACGGTCTCGCAAATAATAGATAATCCGAGAGCGCATTAGCCATGTTTTTCCCACATCACAAGTTTTTTACGAGGAGTCCTATATTATATATCTACTTTATAAGTTACAAAAAATTGTTTATTTACTTAACATTATGTTAATTATATGTGATAAATTTCTTAGGATTGCTTCTGCAATATGACGTATTGGTTTAAATTTGAGATTCTTCTAATGAAGATCCAGATGGCAAAAATAAAGGGAGTAGATGGTGTTAGAGCAAGGGGTTGGTTGAGAAGATATAGATTAGTCTTTATGAAAAGACCATTGAGGTGTTCCTATGACAACGACTTAGAGCCTTACACTGAACTCGAGCCTACGACAGAAGGTTGGAAGCAGCATGGTCTCAAGATAGTTGATGAAAATGTGTAGTAATTTTCTTTTGGGGCTCATTCACCTGCAGGTAATAGGACAAAAGTCTTCAGTATTCGTCGTGCGGGGGAAGGGAAAGATAGAAAGCTAAGTTATGTCATTTTGTGAGGAGACAATTTTTCAAGCTTTTAGGTTGCAATAAATATTCCTCTTCCCACATATATATAGAGTTGGGAGGTTAAGTGACAACAAATGATAGAAAGATTTCACAGCAGAGGTGCGTTCAAAGAGATGAAGAGAGCTGGAGTACCAAAGGGAGAGGTAAAGATGATGCCGGATTAAATAGATTTGCTGTTGCATTAGAGAGATTTCGTATGCTGTTGCATCCAAAGCGTAATGACATACGTACTGTCATTAACTTATAAATATACTGCTTTTCTTGTTAATAATGTTAAATCCGTTTTTTCTATTCCGTTAGAGGCTGTTTTCTTATATTGCGCAGGTACGATTTGTAAAACATTTGTACTTAATAAAGGAATCTAATTTAATAATTTATAAAAATATCAATTTTTTTTAAAAAGCTATATTTAAAGTAGATAAATATAAATAAATTTATCATCCAAAATGCTGTTTCATTTAATTTGAAATATTAATCGTAATTCATATAGGCACTATTGATAATTTGTTAGAATATGGTCTGATGACTCTACTGTGATAATCGAAGGTCATTTTGTGTAGTTTGGATCTCAGCACACGATAGATAGACAATACTTTCATCGCCGTTTCAAAATTCACGCTTATCACTATTGAGTATAATTCTTTCTTTATATTTTTTTTTTTTTTTTTGTAGACTGACATAAAATAATACTAATTATTATATTCATACATGTGAAATAATTTAAATTTATATATATGTATATATAGTTATATATACAATAAAATAAGATATTGAAGGCATTTTGATTTAATAATAATAAATACTTGGTACATAGTTAAGGATATTTCAAATTTTTCATGAAAGTTTCTTAAACTTTTATTAATATTAATAAGACAATAATTATAGTAATTTTATTCTACTCAAACTATTTAATATATTAGGATATGTCAACTTAGAATTTTAATTAATACATTCGTTTGAATAATTTTTCTAATGATTAATATTTATACTATATATTAAATTATAGATAGCCCATAATGTTTTATTCCTTATTTAAAAATCTATATACAATATGATGATTATAGGTATTTTCATATTATATAATATTATAATATATATTTTCTTTTCGTCTTTTTATATTCTTTATTTTCACGCAAGAATTTGGGAGGTAAGTCTGTGACTCTTATTTGAGATAATCACGCTTAAAGCTCAGTTTAGAAGGCATTGCTTGAATACTTTACTCCGATAGTATTGCAAAGCCGTAGCCTATATAACTGATTTATTATGTTATGTCTTCTCCTCTCGGCTACTGCTCTTCACGGTCAGTTATCCCTGTATTAATTAGGAGATAAACTCATAGGCAGTCAGAAATAATCTCACCCTTAAAGATTCATGGGGTACATGTCGGGATGGATCTCTCACTATGGGTAGGTATTTGAAATGAATGGACTACATTTCAATCGGGATCAAGTGTAAGGGATTAGTTATATATGTCTTTGCGCCAGGTGGGCCACAACTCATCTTAGACCTGCGGTACTCCTCCCTCAAATGCAATAAACACTCTACAAGCAATTTTTTTCTTTTCTCTCTGGGCTCTACTACTAATCTTACAATTCTCTTCGGCTAGGAAGAATGACGATCGTGTCACCGTGCACTACATCGCATGTTCGTATATCGCGTCTGCTCGAGGCCGTAGAGAGTCTGAGTTCACATCTACTCGACTGATGAATATCTCACTGTTCAGCTCTCACACCAAACGAGCACTATAATTACATCGCTCAGTTTTATTTCAACTTTACGCAAGACATCTCAAACATACTTTCATTTAATTATTTCTCTCCTATGTGAGGCATATTCTACATTCTTCCTACACCTAGACAACATCTCTCTAATAAGTTTCATTCCTCATTTCTAACTTAATCTTCAATCTCTTACTCCAACCCATTAGCTTGTCTCCTAAGACTTTGTGATGGAACACGTTGCAACTTTACGATCTATACTCTCTCCCAAGACCAGTACACGTCCACTATACATACACACTATACAAGGTAGAAACATTACCCCTTGTTGGTATATACAGTAGCGACTCTGCTAATTGAGCTTATTGTCCTTTCATATACTCACCAACGATTTAATTCTGGGCATCATTAGACCAGACAGGTTCTCACTTATTTTAAAAGCACTTTATAACTTTAATTACTAGGAATTCGCACGGAGATTTGCCTTTCTTCGTCGAACGAAGACCAATTTACAGAAGCAACATATAGACTTCTTACGCTGTTCTCACACTCTAACATAATTACACTAGAGCACTGTCCTCACTCACAACATAACTATTAATGTTCTTCTTATACGTTTACTGTTCTATACTAATATTCTCTATATCTGCCAGTGCTTTGATTTATATTCATTCTGCTCACATTCTCCTTTAGAATTATTTGCAGCCAAGACAAATATTGCCGACATCTATTAATGATGCTTGAGGAGGTGGTTTTCGGTAAACTCACATATATTCTTCATTACTTAATTGCTCTCCTTTATCTGATTGTAAAGAGACATGATCTGCATGCCCCACTCGAATTCTTTCATGTATAGCTTATCTCCTTTTCTCTTTATAATCAAATTGGAATCTACCAAGTGACATCCACCACAACCCTTGTATTCACTTTGCGCGCATTTAATTCTCTCTTAGACCCAAATCTTCGCAATCACTTGACACTTATATTTATTCGTTAGACACACAGCTTCGTATTCGTCATATTTGGTTTATAACTTATCATTTTGATTTACTTTTTATTATTTATATTTATTAATTAATGTATTATTTATTTATTAATTATTATTATATGATTATATTATATTATATTTAATTTATATTAATTTTAATTCTATATATATAATTATTATTTATTTTATTATTTATATAATTTTTATACATATATATTAATTATTATTATTTACCTTATTATAGTTTATATATATATATATATATATATATTATATATTATATATATATTATATATTATTCTTATTACTATATAGTTTAGTATATAATATATAAAAGTACACTATTAGATAATTTTAATCATCTAATCAGTACATTACTATATAGCTATATTTCCTTTTTAAACAATAAAAGTTCATGCCACAGATTGAATGATCTTTATAATTTTGCTATATATATATCTATAGTATATATATATATATCGTTCTATATTTATCTTATCTATATATATAATATAATCTTATAGTTATTATGTACTAATACTTTACTAAGATTTATAAAGTGCCTTAATCGCTACATATTGCTTGTATTATACAATTGGTTTAATATCTGACATTATATCTTATTTCTCTTTTTCAAATAATTTTATTATTTATTATATCTTTTTTTTATTTATAGTATATTTATACTATATATATTATTATTTTCTTGTGAGGTTTATTATTAAGTTATTATTTTTATTGTCTAGTAGTTTCAAATTTTATTTTTTATTACTAATAAAACTTATTTTATCCGATGGGATAATTTTATTAGATAGTATTATAGGTACTTTGGCTTTATTTTACCATACGGATATTATAGTATTATATATAATATTATTAATATTATATATATATATATTATATATATATTATATAAATATATATATATATTATATTATATATTAATATTATATATATTATATAATAATTATGATATATTAATATTATAATATTTATTTAATTGATTAGTATATATATATATTTAGGATTATATTTATATATATTATACTATATTATATATATAGTAGTGTTAGATGTAGTATATGCTTGTGTTAGTTGATTATATTTATAATATATAATAGAATATTAATATATCATTCAATGGAATACTAATTGTCTAAAAGTGAGTTTTCCCTTCATATTATGTTCTTATATTATGTCTAATATAGAGTAGAATAGTAATATATGATATAATATGTTAGTGCGATTAAATATATTTGTATTTATATTAAATGTTTAAAATTATAGCACATCTAAATTTGTTTGAAGAATTATCCTTATGTGTTTGTTAAATATAATTAACTTATTAACATAATATTAGTTAAATATTAAATTATTACCCTTATTTAATATTAATATTTACGATTGTTCCATATAATAGTTTTTTTTCTAGCTTTAAATTTTATTAATTTATGAAATTTATTCTAATATATATTTACCTGACCACCCTGTCATAGGAGAAGGGCAACAATCCAGGTTGCCAGCCGCGAGCCAACAGAGTCAAAAGAGGATATTTTATTGTATAGTTCGGTATGTCCATAGGTTTGTAGATTATTAATTATTAAAAGTATTAGTTTTGCATTTCATAATTGTCTAGGTGGGAGATGAATGTGGGATGGTCTCGGAAACTGGGTTATCTATCTAGTTGACATGTATTGCCTTGTGGTAGTTTGGTTTAAGATTGAATCTGATGTTGTAGTTATTTGTTATTCGGGGTGTTATGGCAGCATAACATGTGATGATGTTTGAGTTGTTACATATTCTGAGCTGGCTATTTTTCTTGTTTGGTGCTTTGTTTAAAAATTGTTATTTGCCCTCTTAACTCTTCTTCCGGATGTGTTTTTTTGTTTAGCTTGTCTGGAGTTGATTTGTTTTGGTGTATAGTTGGTGTTGAATTTGTTGAGTTGATGAGAATGATGTCTAAATTTGTTGTGAAATATAGGGCTGTTTGAGAATGAGGTTGGTTTTTCGTAGTTGTGGTGGGTAGGGTTATGATGAGTGCAATGTATCATCGGGGTGGTTTGGGTTTTTTTTGAAAAAGAATTTGTGATGTTATATGTGTTAAAATTTGTTTCTTCGTTAGCGAGGGTGTTGTTGTTAGTGGGGATCTGTTTTAATGATTTCTTATGAGTTTGGTTTGTGTCGTTTGGAGTTCTTATATGTATTATGATATTTTAGTCGTGGATTATGATTGCATCTCTAAGGTTGGAGAGGTGTAGAGCGTGTATAGTAATGTAGTTTGTATATATTATAGTGGTGGAATTGTTGGTTTATTGTTCTGTGGACGTATGTTGTATGATTTATTTTTTATATTTTAATCTAAAGTTTATCCACTGGGCATAGCCCTATACTAGGAGGGGAACTTTTCGTAAGTAATTTTACCTACTATAAGGAATTGCGGCTAGTGGATATCGAACCGGCGCTCTTTAGCCATAGCGACTCGATTTATAGTATATTATATATATATATAATTATATATTTATATATATAATTTATTTTATATTATATTATCTATATATATTTTATATATATTATAGTATATATTTATATGTTATTAATTTTTCTTAATTAATATATATATAATATATATAATATATTATTTTGATAACAATTTTCTTGTTAGTAGAATATTATTGAATTATTGTGTTATATGTGTTTTGTAAGTGAGATGCGTTGTTGGTTGCTACTCGGAGGATTTTTGGACTTTTATTGTTTAAATAGGGTATAGCAATGTGTTTATAGTAAGATCAGTGATATGTAACCATTTGGCGGTTCTGATGGTAAATTATGTTAATTGAAGATTATGTTTGGTAGGTTAGGGTTCTGTGTTTTCTGTAAGCTATGTTCAAGGTTGATATGTTTGGTTGTGTCATGTTTGGTGGCTTATGTGTTTAGGTTCTGTGTGTAGATGGATATATGTGTATAGTCATTTGCATAAGTATGTTTTGATTGTGTGAATACTGTTTGGGTTGTTATGTAGTAGATATTAGGTCTAGTAAATAGGTTTAATATAGTGTGGGGGATAGATTATTTATGCATTTTGGGATATATATATATATAACGCTGTTGATATATGTTTTTTATATATTCTGATATTTTGGCTATATGTTTTGTTTTTAGTATTTAG
>JABUQX010125326.1:27500-35055 GCA_015478945.1 Trachelipus rathkii
AATTTATAAGATGTTGACTCCATTTATACGGGGAAAATTTTCGATAAGAAAACAACGAATTTCGAGTATTTTCTTTATTTGCTGCAATTTCTATTATTTATTAGGGTTATTTGCATTTTTAATTTTTTTAAGAAATTAAAAAGATTTTTTATATTCTATAATTATTAATTTTATTATATTATTATTATTATTATTATTTTGATTATTATTATTATTATTTATTATTATTATTATTTAATAGGAATTTATTTTTTTTGCTAAGTTTTTCATTTTATTATTGATTTTGATTTTTAGTCTTTTAATTTAGGGATTTTATTTAAAAAAAAACTCCGCCGGGACCGCGAGTGCGAGCGGGGCACCCCGCTCTGCGGGGACGGGGGGATGATATAGAGGGGGGTGGGCCGAAGGCCCCACACGGATCAAAACATAAAAATTATAAAATATCAAATATCATTTATACTGTCAAGGTGTGTTTCAAACTTTACGTTACATGCATCAAATTTAAGACTGAAATAAATGCCTAAGCTTACTCATCTACCTTTATAAGACTTATGGTGTGAAGCACAAAAAATTTTTGTCGGAATTTACAAATTTTTGGTTAATATAATTAAAATTAATTTGAAAATCCAGTATTTACTATGGTATTTTAACCTAAAATCTGTGAAATTACGTTACATTTTTTATTGATTTTCGTTCCTGGAGTCCCAACAATACATCTTTATAATACCATAATTGATATATATATAATATATATATATATTATATATATATATATATATAATATATTATATATATATATATGATATATATATATATAATATATAAGTATATATATATAGTTATATTAATATATATGGAAGGACGAATGGATAGTTGGTTGGTTATAAGCGGATGTATAGTGCGAGTGTGTGAATCAGCCGGCTGGAAGACCAAAGAAAAGTGTGGATTGGATCAGTAAACGAATTTGAAGGAGAGAAAGTGAGTTTGGTAGGCGCGAATAAAGGTGCTTAATAGAGTGAATGGCGGGGTTTTGGCGAGGGGTATGGCTGTGGCCCACCTGGGCAAGGGATGACGCATTAAGACTGATTGATTACCATAGTGAGGTCCGGTACGCGGTTCCGTGAATGGCTCGTAGGGTATATTTTCTGACTGCGAGAGTTTCTTACTAATTTAATGTAGCAGAGGGGGCCGATAAGGCCTGGGCTGTTTTCGTACTTTTGTCATATTCTTCTCCTGCTTTCTTTTCCGTGCTGTCACGGGGCACCTTATCTCCCAGTCTTTGGGAATTAGGAAGATGAAGAAGATAGTATAATATATATAATATATATATATATAATAATATATATATATTATATATATATTATTAAATAATATAATTAGTTATAATTATTATATATATATAATATATATATTATATATATATATAATAATATATATATATAATTATATTTATATGGTAATATACAGAAATCGAAAATTCAAAATGTACAGATTTCCAGATAAACTCCCATGAATAGGATGGCAAATAATATTTATTTTTATTGATTTAATCAAAAATCAATATGGTAGAAAATCTCAACATCCTCAATTTTTCAAGAAGAGGAATGCGGATGCGGATGGTGCCGTTAAAGTGAGGATTGCGGGTATGTCAATTTAGGTGGAGGAATGTTCCGGCAAATGCGGATGCGGATGTCGATGAACACTATACTAAGTATCTATATATATATATATATATATATAATTATATATATATATATATATATATATATATATATATATATATTTTAATATATAATATATATTATATATATAGTATGCAGAAGCATGTATAGATGTGTTAAAGGAGTTTTTTAAATGAAACACTATGATTTTGAAATGTCGGGATAAATTAAATTTTTCTTTGTGTTATATATTATATATAATATATATATTATATATATTATTATTATTATATAATATTTATATTAATATTATTATATATATATATATATATATATATATATATATTATATGTTTTATATATATATATTAATATATTATATATACATATATTATAGTATATATATATATATATAGTATATATATATATATATATATATATATATATATATATAATTATATATTATATATTATATAGGGAAAGTAGCCAGGGGGGCTGAGGGGGCTGGCAGCCGCCCCCGAAATTATGACAAGGTGCAATTTTTTCAGCTGTAAAACAAGCCTACAAATATATAAAATTATATTATTATATATATATATATTTAATATATATATTATATATATATATATATATATATATTATATCATATATATATATATATAGTTCATATACTATATTTAATATATATATATATATATATATATGATTAATATATATATATTATAATATATTATATTATATAATATAACTATATAATATATAAATATATAAATTGACTCTATAAAAAATATAATGATAATAATAATATATATACTATAAGATATATAATATAAAGAAGATAATACTGAAGCTCTTATTCAGAAAAAAAATAGAAAGCATAAGACAAACAACTGGACGCTCAAATAAGAAAAGATGTGGGGAAAATTACGTAAGATAATTGTACCAATAACTTTGAAACTAATACGTATTATGTGGGCCAGCAAGGTTCTCCTGCGCAATAGGGGTCAACAGTCGACTAACACGGAAAGGTATTGATTTCAAACTCAAGCTGGGAAAATGACTGGAATTTTAGGAGCTTTCCTTGGGGTTTCGAAGCAATGGAGGTGACCACAGGCTTTTGAAAGAACACTTTACTTCTTTCGTCCACGTAAATTAATGTATTCCGATCCGATGATTACGGAATGAAATTTCATACAGTATTGTAAGTACCAGCTTATATATCATAGAACGCACAAATAGTGGGAAGATAGTTAAAAAAAACAATTCTTTTTTCAGTATTAGCTGATGAAATAAACGGATATTTCCCAAACAGAAGTTTTCACTTTGTGTAAGAGGTACGGCGATTGGTGGTGAGTCGGAGGGTGATACTCCTTTTAACTTTGATGGGAGATGGATTTTTTATCTATTGTGTTTCCTTTTTATGATATCTCAGGGAAAGGATTGGCAAATGTAATTTTGGAGAGACCGTGCTATTTTGGTTAACACCTCGAAAATTTAAGAGCCAAGGATATGATGGAAGCCTTTTCCATGAGAGGCGAATTTCGAGGAGTGCAATCTTTTATTCGGATGAGTATCCTAAAGCTCTATAGACACATTGTGGTAGCAATTGGTTTAAATCTGGTCTCTCAGACTGCTTCTAAAAATGTAGGCCAATTGAAACGTTTAGGATTATTTTTTTTTTGTTTAATTTTGGCCTTTTTTTTTTCTCTGTATTTGATTTTGTTTTTGCTGCTGTTGTTGTTTTTATCAATTATTATTTGGAATAATAATTTATTTTTATTAGTTTTTTCTAGTATTTCTTTATATTTTATGTTGTGTATTTTTAATATTTATATTTGTATTTTGTGTTTATTTTTTTTTTTTGATATGATTTTTTTTTATTTGGCTTATGTATATGTGTGTTTTTTTTTCTTTAATTAGGTATGTCTTTTTATTGATAATTCTTTCATTTTTCTTTTTTTGATATTAATTTTGGTCAAAAATATAATCTATTTATGGTTTAGTTGCTGCTTATTATTCTCTGAATTATTGTTTTTTTTTATTTCTTTTGTTGAAACTGCATGTGCTGTTTGTGTTGTTTTGTTTTATTTTCTAGTTTTTTTTATTATTGTTTTTTTGTTTTGTTATTATTATGTGATATTTATTTTTTTTTGTCTTTTTTTGGGGGGATTTGCAATTTGTTCCATTTGATTACTTTGGTTTCATTTGTATCGATTTGGTTCAGGTTGTTTCCATTTGGTTACATTTGTCATGTTGCCATTTGGTTCCATTTGTTTTGTTTTGTAAGGACATTATTTTAATGTTCTTTGAATAAATGAGATTGCAATAATTGCTAGACACTTGGTTATTATTATTATCTCTTATTTATTTTTCTCTTTCTAGTTTCTTATTGTTAACTTTATCGTATATCTTTTTTTTTTTTTGCTTAGGGGTTTATTTTTTTTTTTGAGGAATATTTTAGAAAAAAAACTTAAGAGGAATCTGAAAGCAAACTTTGTAATGTGCTCATCAAGATCCTGATTATATTACCGATCTCAGTCTTTTTATTCCGTTTATTGATGTTGATTTCTTGTTGACTGATCGATTTCGTCTCGCCATGGAACACGTATCATTTCACTTCGTTATATTTTAGCCAGAAAAAGTGCAATGTTAACTTATAAAGCTATTGAGAAAAAAATTCTCTTTTATAAGAGCCTTCAGACCTCACGACATCACTAAAAGAAGAGTGTGTCTATGGCAGCGTACTGGGTGTTAGAATGAAAAACAAAAAAGCTGCGATCGGTGCTTTGTTAAGTGTGACAAGAGGAAGTGGTATCCTAACATTGCTACTCTCCTCGAATATCTTAGCAGCATTTGCTGTAATCACCGCACATTGGAAAGAACCTTTTTCGAATATTCGGGTCTGAAAACGTATTGTATAGTCCTAATTATATGTTGTTTTGTTTTTCTGATGAATATGTTCAAAATTGTTTTATGAGTTCTAACTAAGAAAGATTGAGTCGTTTATAATCTTTAATACCTGAAGGGGTGTAAATTAATATAAAAAGGCAGTTCTTTTTTGGAACTGTGTTTTTGTGCGGGGCTGGTTAAGTGTAAGTAATATGTGGACAATACAACATACTTTTATGGGAATCCCTGTGAACAGTCAGTCAATTAGAAAGTATGATAACAACCCAATAGCGGCCATAAGATAACAAGCAGTCGTTATTATAGTTCAAACATTGTTAAAAATTAGTGGGGTCTAATTTGAGCCAAACATAGTAAACTATATAGTAGTCAAAAGTTGTTAACGTGCACAATAATCTATTCATTAGTTATTTAAATTTATAAATAATATTAGCAAATGAACTGGTATAGAACTCCTCCATAATACAAGAAGATTCTAAATGTCTAACAACGAGCCTGGTAAAATAAACTATCTATCAGGAAAACTAGCTGCAATATCTCGTAAGCGAAACGAAAATAAAAACACTTTTAGATCATGATTCTCAAGTGGATAATGTTAAAAAATTCTTGCATCCTTTTCTTATTCAAGTTTAAAACTTTTTATAGAAGAAAGTGAAAATATTTATAGGGTAGTGAAAATTAAAAATGACTTTCGGAATCGAAGAGCAGTTCATTTATGGTACACAGAACACTCGAAAGAACTAAAATGTTTTTGTACATGAAGTTAAACAACTGGTTGTGCCAAAAAAAACAAATTGGAAGAATTAAATATAGGGCGAGTGCTTCGTAATACAATGTTCAATTCATTAGTAAGTAAACGGTCAAGTTCAAGCCGTAGTCGCGTGTCTGCTATAAATTAGATTAATTAAAAGCACAAGCAGCAGCGAAAGCGATGAAGAAGCGCTTATTATAAGCAACAGATTGGAAGCCAAAAAGGAATTAACTGAAAGGTCAGAAAAGAGTTTTGAAAAAAGAAATTAATAAAAGTTACCCAGAACAACATAAATCAGAAATGATAAAAGCACAGAAATTAGTTGAAGAACAACACAAGAAATGACAAGAACGTAAAACAATGAGGATGAGGAACAAAAATAATTGTTGAAATAAACTTAAAGAAATTGAAAATTAAAAGACAAGATAGTTATGAACAACATATGAAACAACTACTGACTGAGTTTGAAGAGCAATCGTCACAACATAGCGCGAAAAGTTTTCGTCATAAAAAGAAAGATTCTGAAGATGTGGAAAAATTCAAACCTAATCCTGAATATTAAAGGTCGTTGCTCCACACTTTTCGAGATTAAAAGAGTGATGAAGGATAAATTTATCGGCATAATAGTAAATAGGTGAAGAAGTGAGATTTAAAAGGTCATAATTAGTATAACGTACAACAACAGAGTTTGAAGTGCGTTGCAGAAACCAAGTAAAGCTATTTTACCCAAAATGAACCGCGATTTTGAATGTACCAAGGACCAAACGCAATTTTCATTCTTTTATGAAGCGTTTAAATCAAATTGATGAGATGATTGGGTGAAGAGGATACTGATAACGCATTACCTAAAAAATATACACAGGGGCTTTCTTTGGCAATTGTTAAGACTGTCAGAAGTGAAAGATGCAATGACTGGGGTACAAAGCCCTTGACATTTTTTGGGAATGAAAAATTTGGTTTAACGAAAGGAAAGCTGGCCGGTTCTCTATATTGATAAACTAATGATGTGGAAACGATAAAAAATGAGGGACGCTAATAGAATGACGAGAATTTTCTCTTTTTTCTATCTTTCTCCCATTTTTGTGATCTATCACATTTAAAATTGCGTCGAAAGCTGCTAATGAAATTTACAAGATTATAATGAAATTGCCCTTATAAAATAGAGATGGTTGGCAGAAAAAGAATTAGCAAATTCAGGAAAGAAAACGTGGAAAATGTTTAATGATTTAGAGTTTGTCGTCAAGAATCCGGATTTATGAATCTTAATTATATGGCAACATACCAGAAAATAAAGAAGAAGGATACTAAAGAAGTTCAGTGAAAGTAAATAAAAAGTATTTTGATAACAACCGAAAACACTGATCAAAATGTGCAAATGCATAGTTTGGCAAGAAATCAAATCACACATCATAACTGTTATTCTTTAAAGGAAGGTATATGATTGAAGAAATAGACATTTATTCGTGGATAAGAAACTTTGCTTTAAGTGTTTGATTCCCTTCTACTAAGCAAAATTGTTAATAAAAAATTAAATGTAGTGTTTGCAACAAAAATCAATCAAAGGGGAACAACGAAACTTTGAAAATAAAAACATCTAAGGTTGAATACCGTCGCAATGAAAGAGAGAGTAAAAATTGTAAATAAGATCAATCAAGAAGATGTTGCTGAAACGGAAAAAAATTACTTTGTTTGAACGCAAACCAAACAGTTGCTTATGTTGGCAACAAAGAAAGAGTTATTTTTTGATGGTTTTGTTTAAGGTGAGGTTTTTTGAAAAAACAACAGTGTTCACATATTTAGGAATGGATCCATACTGTACTGATCTTAATTATGAATGAGGATCTTTTAAAAACTAAATTTAAAGGAAAATCAAATAGATCGGTTTTCATGACGACCAGTGCACCATAAAAAATGTACAATTAAGAAACTATAGTTTAACACTTGAATTTCGATTGTAGATGCAAACGAAAGTACAATACTGTAACATTATTGCAAAGAAAGGAGAAATGGCTTTCCGAAAGAATGATTCACACTAATGCTAGAGATATCGAATAATCTTGAATTTGTAAGAGTTTTATCATTTAGATTTCATTGATGAAAGAATTGGAATTTTTGTTAGGCTTAAATCAAACTCATATTATAAAACCCATTACAAGTTATAAGCGGAGAAGATGAAAAGGGACCTTACGTAACTCTTCATAAATTTGGCTATGCTTTAAATTTACCCTCAAATTCCC
>JABUQX010125327.1:0-20000 GCA_015478945.1 Trachelipus rathkii
TCATGTAAATTTCTAATGATCAATCTCTTTCCTCACTTATGCGAAATATCATTTAATCTCCTATATGCATTAACGGAATACATTGACACTAGTGCAGTCCTTACCATTCCGTACCCAGATATTGTGCCACTCCAAGAAAGCCATAACTATTATATTTCATTTCAATACAATCTGGTATAGTAAATGGCAACGTAAAAAGAACACCATTCAATTTCTTATTTTTTGTCTATTTTGAGAGAGATATTTTATCCCAGCGAGAGATGCCTCACTCTCGGAACGCAGTCATATAAAATAACTACACCCCAAATTTGGCAACTCAGCTCATTAAGTAGGAGTTGCCAGGTTTGCAATAAAAGGTGTAAAATAATAAAGTAAAACTATTTTTTTATTAAAAAATTAAAATAAAGAAGAGTAATATATTATATATAAATACTATATATAATATTACTTATATTATTATTGATATCCAGTTAATATTATATATTTATAGTACATATTAAAGCTATATACGTATATATATATATATATATATAGTTAAATCATATATTATAGAGGATGTTTAATTCAACTTTTCACCTTAGATAATATATATAATAATCAACTTTACCATTTTGATTATGAATATAAATACGACTATATACCTATAAATATATATATATATATATATAATATATATTATAATGTAAATATCCAGTATATATCCTCTCATATACTAATAATATCATGGACATCATGTATACTACCGTACTCAAAAATAATATAATGACGTATATACATATTTATGATAGCCTCTGTATTATCTTTATATATAGAGACATATATAACCATAAAGTTATCATATATATATATACGATATATATACATAATATACCTAGTAAATATATAAATCACTATTACTATATACTATATAAACACATATGATATTATATATATATATATACTATATAATTAATATATATATATATATATATTATAATATTAACTAGTATATATATATAATTATCATATATATATATTTTAATATAATATATATACTTATCATATATATATACTATATAACTATATAATATATATATATATATAATAATAATATATATATATATATATAATATTATAATATATATATATATAATCATTATAGTATATATATATGTATATATATATATAGAAAGAGACGAGAGAAGAGTAATACTAAAATTTACTATATTGAAGGACCGGATTGCCCAAAGCAGTGTTAAAGAGAGGCGAACAGGAAAAAGTGCCCAGATATGGGGACTGCAATAAGCGGGGGCAGCAAACCGTCCTTTCAATTAACTACTAAGTTCAGCAGCATGTGAAAGATATTTACAGTGTGAAGTTAGAGGGCCTGTACCTTTCTGCATCAACCACATTCCCAGAAAGGTTAGTGTCTGATTTTTATAGTTGGTCAATTCAGTCTAGTGGTTCTAGCACTCTAGAACTGCAACGGTAGATAGCCAATCCAACTCAACACCCATGAGTGAAAACTGTGCATGTCACACAATTAAAACAATATAAGGATATAGCATACCCTGTGCGTTTTAGTGTATGATGAAATTCATTGGAAACCTAACGATGAATTAGACTGGTTTGCAAGGTTTGAGAGGAGATCACGCATCAATGCCAGGACTTCAAAAGGAGAGTAGCTATTATTTGACTGAAACAAGAAGTCGTAATCGTGCCGTAGACGTGATAGGTATAATCGGTAGAATACATAGATGGTTAAAGAGAAACTTCCTCCGGTGTTAAATTATCGTAGGGGGTTGGTAAACATCGTGGGTATGCGAGTTACTCTCACTGGTCTGTATATGTATTTATATTTGCAAACATGTATTTCACATAAAGGAAGCAGGTTAACGGTGACGACAGTTGGAGCAATTTAACAGGTTTGTATATGTTTTTTATCTATCAAGCTTGTTACGATATTGTTCAAAAAACTCTTCCAATGAACTTACTATAGCCTTTGATAGTAATAACATGTCGTAAACTACATTGAAGCGTGAGTACGTGATTTTAGCGGCTAGGTTTTATTCAGTTTGCTCCTCACAAGTATGTCTATGAAATATTTGTATGTTCTGTATTTTGCTCCGGGTATTTCAATATGATTTGTAGGTTCTTATTGCAAAGAATTTTATCATTTTTATTGCATAATAAATTTACACCAGCTTGGTGATATATATTGTAAAATTAAAATAGTTATAAACGACTTTTTAACTAATGGTGTTTAAAGTCAAGAAAGGAAATTGTCATGTATGAATTTAATATAAAACTGTGAAAAATTTGTAGACTAAACAGATTATCTTGCCGAGCTTTAAGATTTTTATTGCATGCTTTTCTACGTGTTATTTTTTATATATAAAATAAAAACTAAATTACATGATTAAAATAAATATCATGATTTATATATATACTTATATAAATAATTATATATATATAAAATTATAACTTTACAATTGTTTATATGAATTGTAACTTTCAACCAATTAGATATCTACAACATTATATTGCAATAATTATTATCATAGTTATCGTGTTCAAGAGCCCGCCACTGATATATATATATATATAATATACTGATTAAAATAAATCCATAAAAGCAATTAAATATAATGGATATATATATATAAATAATATTATAAATAATAGATCTATATTTATTAATATAGAGAAATAGTTATATATTAATATTATATTATATAGTAATATATAATAATATAAGTTATATAATAATTAACGTATGTGTTTAACAAAGGCTTATGTATGATGACAACATTAATAAAAAAATATATTTTCACACATTTTGTTTAATAGCATTTAATGTGTTCATTTCCGTTCATAAATCATCAGAGCATTCCTAATCCTTCAACACAATTCGGCAAAATATTATTACGTACGAATCTATAAATTATTTTTTCCATTCATCTGTAGTAGTAATAATAAAAAAGCAAGGTAAAATTAAACATTTAAATATATTAAAATTAGTTGTTTAGGATAATCATAATATATAATTATATATATATAATATATATACAAATAAATATAACTATAGCAATATTTCATATAAACTGATATACATCATATTAAAATATACTTCAATAATATATATATAATTATTATACATATTATTATATATATATAGTATATATATAGATTTATATAATATTAATATTCGTCGTAAACTTATCTAAATATCATAATATTATATGACTATATACTATTAATGTATATTATAGATATAACTATAAAATGTATATATATATATATATAATATATATATATGATTCTAATACTCTATATCAGATATATATATATTATTATTATATATATAAATTATATATATAATATGAGATTAATATATATAGTAACTATTAGTAATATGATATATTGGTACAAAATGATATTTTCTCTCTTAGACCTTTGATATTTTCTAATGATATCGATATTGATTTATAAATCAATATTACTCGAGTCTCTAAGGATATCATCGATTAAATTATATTATTATAACTATTATTTTATCAATATAAAGTATTATAAACTATTAATACTTTAAATAATTATCTTTATAAACTATAATTGAATATATAACAGAAAATTATTAATTATATATTATATTATTATATATAAATAAGTATTATTATAAATGAGTAATATATATATATATAGATAATAAAATATATATATATATAGTATTTAGTGAGGATTCTATCGGTATATGCCAAAATTTGACTGGTTTGGCGTGATGCGGATCTTTAAAGATGAATGCGAGGATGTCGGAGATGCTTAAAGTAGATGAGAGGATAGCGGATGCGGATGCGGATGTTTACATTCTTTGAAGTTTGAATTAAAAAGTTATATTACTATATTTACTATAATATATATATAATTATATATAATTATATAATATTTAAATATATATATATTATAACTATTAGGAGGTAGAGAGGAGGAGGACGGAGGAAGGTTAAAGTGAGACCGAAGGGGGGGGAAGCATCAAGTAGGTGTCATATTAACTAAGGGAAGAGCTGGAGGGGGGTCCTTATAGAAAATAAACAATTGAAGGGCCCGGAAGAAGAAATGGATTACCCATAGAATTATAAAAGAAGTTAAGCTGGAGAGGAAGAAGGAGAGGGTGTGAAGGAACGCAGTGGTTGAAGTTTATATCAACAAGGGCTGGAGAAAAGTTGAGGAAAATTCTCTAAAAGGATGGGGGAAAAAACCATCATATTATAATTTTCACAAACAATTAAAGTAAGAAAGGGAAGATGTGGGTGAATGAATTAATTACGAGGTATTCGTTATGGACCATCTGGCAAAATATATCACGAAAAGGATGACTTGAAAGAAGAGTGAGTGCCAATTGTGGAATACTTCAGACTTGGGAGGAGCAAGTATGGTACATAGGGCGAATAGAAAGGCAACCGAGTAAGATCTTATGTTCGCCCTGAGACTGATAATAATAGATTCTATATAAATATGAAATTCAATAAGAATAAGGGACATGGCATCGTATTTATAAAAGTATCTCTGAGTAACAGGCAACTCTTACGAAAATTCGGATACCGAATTTCATAGGAATGATATTGTTCGATGGTTTTAAGAGAAGAACGGATAGGGTGGTATACTTTAAAGCAATCAAGGTTTTTGGAGAGTAAATGTTAAAAAATGACAAATGTCATATGAAAACGAGAATGGTTTGAGGTGGGAAGCTTGGTCGTTAAAGTAAGGCGAAGTGTACTTGCACTTGAATTCTAGATGTGAAGCATAATTTTGATGTAGTAATTAGGGCAGTGGAGGGAGGAGGTGGAGCGACTTAGATGGTAGATGTGATGGCTTATTGAAATAGAACGTAGGATAATAACAGAAATTAAATGTTAGTTAGTAGAGAGAAGGGAGAAGAGTTGGAGGGAGAAGAGTGTGATGGTGTGGTGATTAAAACTGTAGAGAAATACAAATATCTGGAGGGGCAATGTTTTAGTAGAGAGGGAGGAGTGCCTGGAGATTGACGAGCAGAAATTGAATAGTACTGGGAGAACAGTTACGAGTCTTGTATACTATCATAAGGGATAAAGAGATTTAGGAGGGGAAGGTGAAGAGGATTAATTTCGAGGAGCGTTTTAACACCGTTCTGTCGTATGGAGGCGGAAAAGTGGAGTAATGACAACCAAGAGAATGAGAGCAGAAGCCAACTGCTGAATGAATGTATTCGGAAGCGATGCCGGAAAAAGACAATGAGGGCAAGAAGTGAGAAACGAAAGAATTATAAGAGGGTATAGGAGTATACCTAATTATTAACAAAGAGAATGTATGCAAGAGAGCTAAGGTGGGGGGACATTTATGGAAAGGAATGCGAGCGTGCAGGGTGGCAGGAGGAGGTGGGACTGGAGACCGGAAGGAGGCAGACCAAGGGAAAGACCACGGAACAGAAATGGACATGACTTCCGATGAAGATTCGCTGAGAAAACCATCAATATGCCAGTAAGATTCATGATATAATAAGTAAGTATATAGCAGTAATTACAGAGATGAGATGGAAATGAAGGTTTGATCCGTGCTGACAAGGCAACTCATAATGAGCTTCCTGGAGAGGTAAGCGGAATGTAAGTATGTCAAGTAAGATATAAGTAGCTATATAAATATGATTATATTTATATATATTATAAATATAATATTTATATATATATTTATTACTATAAATATATATATATGATATATATTATTATATGGATATCATATATATATATAGTTATATATATATATATATATATATATTATATAATCTATATATATATATTAGTATTATATTCTATATATATATAACAATGAATAATTATATAGTATATGTATATATTATATATAATATATTCTATATGTATAGGTATATATATAATATATTATAACTTATTTAATATTAATATATATTATAATATTATTATATTATATATATAATATATATTATATATTATATAAATATTATATACAGAAACATCGAGAAATTCAAAAATTACAGATTATTTATATTCCAATAAACTCCCATGATAAAGATGCCAAACTTAATATTTATTATATGCACTTTAATCAAAATCAACACAAATGTAGGAAAACATCTTCAACATCTCATATATAAATCAAAAGAAGAGAGCGGATGCGGATGCGGATGTGGTCGTTAAGTGAGGATGCGGATGCGGATGCGGATGCGGAATCTCATTCCATAACTAAATTATAATTATATTAATATATATATAGTATATATATATAATATAGTAATAATATATTATTTATATATATATATAGTATAATAGTATATATAATATAAGTCTTAAAGCGTACCTATATATAATTTAGTTTATATATAATTATATTATATAATATAATATCATATAATAATAGACTAGTAATACTATATAATATATTATCCTGGGAGCGATCTTTGTTTTCCAGTAAGATACTATATATATATATACTAATATATATATATATATAAAATATATAAATTTATAATTATATATTATATATATATATATAATTACTATTTAACAATTACTTATATATAGGAAAATAATATCCACACTTTATTAATATATACTATTAACCTGCTTTGATTAACCTATTTATAAGGAGTTGACTCCAGGAGCGAAAGTCAATAATTAATGTAGTGGTATAGAGTATTTCTTTTTCCTTCCAATTTCATTCTAAATAGCTTCAAATTTTTGGGTAATAATAATCCTAACCCTAACCTAACCTCACCCTTAAACTTAAACCCTAACCTAACCAAACTTAACCTAAAGTAACCTAACTCTAATTTTAAAACGGAGTCAACCACTTTAAATGTCCATATATTATATATGATAAAATATATTAAAAGATAAATAAAAAAATATTGTAGCTCCAAGTAAAAATAACTATAAATATTATACTTATATATAATCTGTAGTAAGTATTAATTATTATTAGGGTAATATAATATATGATTAATATAAACTATATATATACTGAATAATACTATATAAATAATATTAGTATATATTAATTTATTATATTAATATAATAACAGAAATCGAAATTCAAACAAATTACAATTATTCTCCCATAAACTCCCATGATAAGATGCCAAATAATATTTATTTTAATATGCATTCAATCAAAAATCCATCAAAATATGTGAAAAACATCTTCAGACATCCTTCATTTATCAAAGAGAATGCGGATGACGGATAAGACGCGAATTGTGCTCGTTAATGCATTGAGGATTGGCGATGTCTGGGATGGCGGAATGCGGATTGTCAATGTCCAGCCGCTAATATATATATATTATTAATATATATATATATATAATATATATATATATATAATAATTAAGATATATATAGACTATATGATATATCACATATATATATATATATATACTATAATGTATATAATATACTACTAATATATCATTAGTAATATATA
Source organism: Trachelipus rathkii (assembly GCA_015478945.1). Classification (NCBI taxonomy): domain Eukaryota; kingdom Metazoa; phylum Arthropoda; class Malacostraca; order Isopoda; family Trachelipodidae; genus Trachelipus; species Trachelipus rathkii. The sequence continues at coordinate 7,471 of JABUQX010125327.1, forward strand.
TATACTACAATACGTATGATAATTAAGTAGTATATATATTAATATATATATATTATCGAAGCAGAGGATCTGAGGCGTCTGGTCCTAAGCAGAGCACCTCACAGCTGGATACGGAGCGGATCGAGTCGGTAAACGTGTCGAGATCACCTAGGACCGTCAGCACCAACATGAGTAAACAACATTAAACCTTTCAGCCATCACTCCGATCACGCATTTGAAGTTCATGCATCCGGCATGCCGCGCGCAAGCATGGATTCAAGGCAAGATGAGTGGACTAGTCGCTAATGTTTTTCACTATTCGGATTCTAAATAAAGAAACAGGACCACTAGTATTCCGTGCGTAAGTACTGAGTTAAGACGAAGTAACCTGGCGAGTCCGTGGCTTCGTTTTTATGTGATCTTTGCTTTTTCTGATGTAGTTCCACGTGTGGGCATATGACCGATGGGCATAGAGCGAAGAGTATTGTTTCGAAAACCGTGGAAAAAAATAAAAAATTCGCTCACTTAAGATCACAGCAACTGAATGAGCATTCTGTACAACGATATATATATATAAACGAGAGTGTATTAATTTATAAAAGTCTAAGTTTTTATTTACAATCCGTCGAGAGCGGTTTATCCGTTTGAATGTTAAATTTAGAGCACATTTTTTTTTTACAGACATTTTTAAATAATGAAATTTGACTGCATGGAGACAGTGGAAGGATAAAATTGAGAACAACATTGTGGACTCTTGTTTAATGGAGTATGTTTAATTAAGAGCTTCTACAGGTACAAATTCTCATTTTAGTTTAATACTAAAAAAATTGTTAAATACTGCTTACTACTTCTAGCATTTTACACACCCACATACTAACCACACACCACACACACACACATATATATATAAATTATATAGATACGGTATATAGTATATCATATGATATACTCTACTAATATATATATACTATATATATATATACGTAATATATATAATATATTTATAATATATATATAATACATATTTATTATAAGTCCTCCTACATTAAGCAGGCGCAATATTCCATTAACGTAGGGCCCATGAGTTGCGGGGCATTTCATATCCATTAGGTTAGGCGGCCTAGTTGGCGGCTTTTATAATTCATTCCAGGCTCAAAGGCGCCTAGTTTGGGGCGCTTTCATAATTCATATAAGGTTAGACGGCTTACCTAAGCCGGGGCTTTTAAGTCTAGACTTCTGGCTGAAAGTTTTGGTTAGGTAGACACAGAATTTAGATATTATATATATAATACTTATATATATATATCAGATATTACGTAATATATAATATATATGAGATACTCTATATATATATATATAATATATATAATATATATAGATATAGTAGTATATATAAGGTATATATATATATAATATAATAGTATATCATATATATATTAGGGTACGACTGCTGCTATAATTGGTGGCTTCATTCTTAATGAGCAAAGACCTATATATGAGAGGATTGGTGAAATGTCTAGAAATTCATATTCTGAAATGATGTTTTTTAATTCACACATAAGGTATAGCATATGCAAATTAGAAGTATAATAGTATACAAAAAGTCTTGAACTGTGGCAGATACTCGTCTCTTCGTAGGCGAAATTGGTAAGTCGCAGCCTTTCCCAGCGCGTTTCGATACATTGCCTTTCTGACTCTTTGTTATAGTGCAGAGAAATTGGTGAAACGAAATTCAAGCTCGCAGCAGAACCTTTTTCCTTGAAGTTTTTATCGCTCACTTTCTGCCGGCAGGATTTCTGGACGAGAGTACTATTGAGATCGAACATTTGTTCTTCTGATTCTTAATAATTTTGATCTGACTTTAAACTCGACTGGAAAAATTACAAGCCGAGTTTTAATACTATATTTTCACTTTGAACTTATGGCTAAACTTCTTGCTCACCGACGCAAATCTTAAGCATAGAGTACGAACATTAAAATTAAAATCTTATTTTAACAAAGTTAATGGAGTGCTACATTAACATTCCTGACCGCTACAACACCGGACGTGAGAAAGTATATTTAACGATAATTATAACAAGAAATAATAGATAACGTAAAATATCATAGTTAGTACTTTTCAAATGCAAATCATTCCATCCTAATTATGGTCCGATTAGAGATAAGTATGAGAGCAATATAAACATTTGAAAGCGCAAAATTAGTCATGATTCTCAAAATAGCGAGCATTCAACTGGTTAGCATTCCGAAAGATCTAAACAATTATATAACAAGATATTATGAATACATAAAAATACAGAGTGCCATAAAATATGTGTATAACAGAAAAATATTGGTGGCACTTCATGTAAAAAGCACCAAAGCATATTTTGGGTTATATCTCAAATCATAAAACATTTAAAACTGTCATAAAGATAAGACCAAAGAAACATGTTAATACATAATCAATTATATTGACTATGAAATACAATGAAAATTATTCACAGTTACAATAGTTCCACATTTGATCGACCACAGTTAAATCAAGGAAACGGTCCACGTATAGACGGCTTTACCAGATGTGATCCATGGTTTACCAAATGCGCACCGTAGTTCTTCATAGCTGTCCTAGTTACGAGAGAAACAGAGTTCGGCATATGACCATCATGTAGAGGACCGAAGTTGCTTGCAAATTGGTATGGGTTCTCCGTTGTCTTATAGTTATCGGAAAAAATTCCCTTCATAACATTCAAAAGGGAGCGGCTCATCACGAGCCATTATAAGATAACATTCGAAAAAGGCAATGCAAAGTACAGTGAAGTGGAATTCAAAAATATGATTTCCCTGACCCACAATAATCCATAATACTTAAATTGATTGGAAAAGAAACCCCATACCGTAAAGGAAGCTTGCTTATGTCTAGCGATGAATCCTCGAACGTGATAGTTGTGAAAAGTTTGCTGAAGACCATATTTGCGCAAATTAGAAATAAAAATTAGAAGAGTCCAGTATCGATAATCGTTCGTAATTGCTTGAGTCACGTCTTTATTCTCAGGCGAGGTTCTGGCTTGGGATTGTACGACTATTGATTTTAGTTTTTTCGTTTTTCTCTTCATTTTGTGTTTTCAGAAGCGTTGATTACTAGTTCTGGAGTGTTCAAGTTAAAAATAGTAAAATTATAGGGTAGGCCTTGCCTATAGTTGGTGGCTTCAACTTTTATGGCAAGCTAAACCCTATATAAGAGGATTGGTAATTTAGAAATTCATATCTTGAAATGATGTTTTTATTCACATCAGCTATAATATGTCAATTAAAGTAAATACATAGCTGCCATATTCCCCTTTTAGTCAGTCTACTGTTAGGACGGTTCCAATAGTTTAGCTTATTTCTCTAGCAGCGTTTTCCAAATTTGCCTCTGGAACTCTTTGTTTTAAGTGCGAAATTAGGATGATCGAAATTCAATGCGTAGCCTTCCTTCCTTGAGTTTATAGCATTACTTATGTCGCCGGGAAGGATTCTGGAGAGAGTATCTTGAGTGATAATCTGGGATTCTTCTGATCTTATAATTTGATCTACTTAATCTTAACTGAAGAGTATCACAAAAGGACGAGTTTTATTATATCAAATTTCTTCACTTTTGACATCCATAAAAATTTTGACCGCGCAAATCTTAGCATAAGTACGCACACATAAATTAAATCTTTTACAAAGTTATAATGGAGCTACATATACTATAGTAAACATATATTTTATATATACTATAATAATATGTATTATATACCTATTAACTATACTGTTATATATATAGTATATAATATATATCATTAATAATGATTAAACTTTTTAATATCCATTTTCACTTTTAAAAATATAGTATCTACTTTATATATATATATATATACTATATATAGTATATATATATACTATATATAGTTTATACTATATAAAGAAAGAAAGCAATGTTTGATTAATTCATGGTGGCTAGAAATTTCAAGAAAAAGGAAAAGAATATTAGACTTTTAAAAACTAAATTTTAAAACTATATTAAGAAATTTATTTCATCTGTAAAGAGTCTAGAGGAGCAGCTAAAAATTTTTGAAATAATTTTTTTTGCTTATTTTGGATAATTAAATTATTAAATAAAAATAAAATTATAAAGTGAAAAACGATTTTAAAATACCAAATTGTAGAATGTGGAGTCTGCCTCGTTTTATCCCAAGTCTATCGTCCGGTGTCCATGAATGAAGTAACTTTTCCCAAAATCTCTCTTACGCACTGGTATGCGAAGAGCTGGAACCCTTTCTAACTCAACGATTCTATCTTTCCGCGAACTGGTGGTGATATATCTCGAGTTTTAAAAATACTAATAAGTAATAACAGTAGTTTGTGAGATGATAATAAAATAATAATGATTAATTGACAATTTTTTAAGATTTTTGAAAGTGCGTAAATATAATATTACATATAATAGTGAAATTTAATTGTTGAGAATTTCGGAGGTAGAGTCAAATTCCTTATTACATTGGATGAACTGTATAAATAAAATAATCATAGATCTAATTTTTAAACTGAATAAATATTTTAATAAATAGTGAATATGTAGGTCAAATGTAATATTAAATATAGAGTGAAATATTGTTAGGTAAGAGCAGTAACAATATTAATTATAATAAACTATTAAGTGCAGTGCAGCATAATAATAGATATTATTACTTCAAAATAGTAGGTAATTACTGGATAATATAATAGTGAAAATTATGAGTGTCTTTATGCAAATTTAACTAATAACATTAATTTGGCATGATATAATAATAGTAGTATATCCGAGTGTAATGTATGCGTATGTGCGTCGTGTATTTATTGCATTTATTTATATATTATAGATATATATAGTATATAATATACAAGTTATATATATAAATTATATATCCATATATCATATATAAATATATAATATAAATATTAATATATCTATACCTTAATATATATATACTATATATATCATTATATATATAGTAATATATATATATATATATATAACTTTTAATATATATTATAATCTTTTTTCATTTGTTATTTATTTATTTATATAAGAAAAAGCCCCCGAAACTAAGCTCCAGTGGTAGAGCACTGCCAAACAAAGTGAGGGTCGCCAAGAGTCTCGTCAACTGGTCGGGGCGGGAGAAATAAAGAGCTATTCTCTCCTTGGGCTCTGGCTTCAGAGTCTCGCTCCGGACGTTAACATTAGCAAAACCATCACTGAATAGGGACTTGCCCGTGAGTGGTGGTGTTTATCTGTGAATATATTTAACTATATACTGGATAATATAGTATATTTGCCGAGTTACTAGGGAGGTATATATTATAATATATATATAATATATTCATATATAATATATAATATATAATATATATAATATAGTAATCTTATAAATATTACCTTAATAATATATTTTATATCATATATACAGGATATATATATATACTTTATAATTAATTATTATAACTTTTAAAAGTTATATACTTATAATTATACTATATTATCTTATTTATATAATATACCTATATATTATTATAACATATATATATTATATATAAATAATATATCCCAGAGGCTCGAATCTCTCTGTAAGAGGTCAGAACGAAAAGGTTCAAGATACCTAAAGCCGATATAGGGATATAATAATAGATATAAATGTATATTTAATATAGAATATATATATTATTATATTTAATTAGTATATATATATATTAATATATATATATATATACTACTATATTAAATATATCTATATATATATACGTATATATATATAAATGATAATATTAACTATATTGTTTAATTTGTAATGATATTAAAATGGAAGGAAAAAGATATTTAATTCATTAACTATTGAATAAAACATTATTAATAAAAATTTAGATAAAGGTTTAAGTTTTAAATTATATCACCAAAAATTAGTGATAAAATACTATTGATTTCCTCAATATGGGTATCTAAAGTTACTCAAAAATAAAGGCAGGAGTTAATTTACTCATTTGTCTGACACACTTTTTACTATATTAATTTTAATATTGTCTTATCCATTCTTTTGAATTGCGTAAATAAAGTTTTATTTTTGCATATCAATAAACGTTTGTGTAAATGGATATATCCAACTTGCATACTTTTGACTTTTTTAACTTAATGTAGGTTTTACAATAAAGGTGTTTTTTTTTGGTCTTATTCATTTGGTATAAAAAAAACCATTTTAGTCATTTTTATATTTTTAAATCTTGAAACTTAAATTCACAAATTTGCTGCCAATTTGGAGCTGGTTTGCAATTTATATTGCATCTAGAGTGGGGTGGGTTGTGTGAGTCGTGTGTGTTTTATTTATTTCAGTTATTCGTCCATTTTAAAATTTGTGACTTTTTTTTAAAATTAATTTTTAGTTTTTAAACTTTTAAATTTGGGTTTTAGCATTGAATAATTTTATATTTGATTTCTTCTTTTTTTGTGTCTGTCTGTCTGTCTGTCTGTCTGTTTTTTTTGTTTTGTTTTATTTTTATTTTCTTGCCTCTATGTTTGAAATGGCAGATCATAATGCGACAGGCGGTGGTATTCCTTAGCTTTTATTATCAAATTCGTTGCTTATACAGGTTAACTTCCATACCGGTCTTAGACGTACCGGCGGTTTGATTTACCTCTTATCACCAGAAATTTCCCAATGTATATATTTATGGTAAAATATAACGATTAATTCGATCAAGAATTACACTAAATTTTTAGCTTTAACGAAAACACAGAGAAAAAGTGACACTCCCTAAAATATGAATTTCACATTTTGTCGTATATTTATTTGAAGGAGGGTGTTACTTACTTAATTATATTTTAGAGCTAATCATTTAACTATATATCATTAAATTACGTAATTGATTTTAGCTCAATTTGATCTTAAAATAGGAATAGAGAAAACTGTCAACGGTGATATGGACGAGATCTCCAATTTTTCATTTTGTCTTTTATCTGGTTTTTTTTTTCATTTTTTAAATCTTTTATTTTTTTTATTTTTTTTTGTATTTTAGTATTTAATATTGTTTTTTTCTCTTTTCTTTTGCTTTTCTCTTATCTTGAATTTTGACATATTCTGACTTTAACTCCTGACCAGCGTGTACAGAAAATGTTAACATTTAACAATTTTCCTTTACACGTTAACATTAAAATTCAGTTCTATATAAAATGCTACAAATATTCTTTAGGCAAGTTTTTGCCTATGCAATTATAAAATATCAAGGAGGGTTTTGTGTAAGTGTGCAGTAATAAACAATGACTATGTTTGCAAGTTTTTTTACTCGTCAAATTTGTCCAGGCTTTTTAAATGAAAGGTTATCAAACTGGTCAAAAAGCAACTTTGTCTTGGGATTATATATATATATAGTATATATTATATAAATATAATATCATAGTATAAATATATTAGTATATATATATATATATATTTATACATATATCGTATATTATATATATATATATATACATATATATACATATCACTATATATTATATCATATGATAGTATGAAGAAACTTAGGTTCGGATGAGTCTAGAATCGGACTCATGATAAAGAAAATAAGCGCCTTAATACTGCCCGCGTGAACCAAAAACCCGAGTTCATGGACAAGTAATCTTAACTGATTAGGACTAGCCTCCGGTTCACGCAACCTTCAATTTTATATGGACGTTTCCGGCATTTCCATCTAATTTCCATCGTTCATCAAAATTAGAAGATTTAATTCCTCCGAAATCTTTTTCAACAATAAATGCTGAAAGATTTTTCCATAGACATCCGAATAACCACACAAAAACATATACAGATGAAAAACAAATAATATAATTATTATATTATTGAATTATTAATTATTCATTATTTTATTATTTATTATATTCAAAAATCATATTTTTATTGTTTTTGATATTATTAATGTATATATTATATTATATATTATTATTTATTTATCATATTATTTCTTATTTATTATCTATTATTATTACTATATACATTTATTTATTATTATTACTTATTATTATTATTACTATTAATTGTCCTAATTAATTATTATTTATTATGTTAACTTATTACTGATAATCCATTTGCAATTAATATTATAATGGTAACTAATGATTATATTATAATTATAAATTTATTGTTGTGTAATTAATTTATTATAATATTATTGTTATTATAAATATTTTTAAGTTTTATTTTTTTTTTCCTTTATATAATTTTTTATATTCTTATTATTTTTGTAAATATTCTATGTAATTCTTTATTATTGTTTAAGCAATTTAATGTATTTGTAATACATTTTCTTAGTTTGCTGAAGATGAGATTTAATGTAATCCCGCTAATAAACTAGTTTATAACAGGACATCTTGAGAGGTGGGGCTGTTTTAATCATATATAATAAAAATAGGTATTATTTTCCTTTTTTAAGTATTATTTGTGTGTAGCCCGTTACTTAATTTCAACCTATTATCTTATTAAATATTAATATTATAAAAATAGTTAAATTATATTTTAATATAATATTAAATAAAAAATTAATATATAGTATTATTTAATATTATAATGTATATATAATATATAATTTTATTTTTATTCAAATTTAAGAATTTAAATTTAATGTAATATTTTTAATAAATTTCTATATATTATTATATATAATTGAAGCGCAGTATATAAACGGATGAATCATTATATATATAACTCTTATTATATTGAGAGGTAAATATATTTTATAAATGTATGTATATTTACGTAATATGCTAGTAAAATTTGTTCCGGCCTCGAAAGCCTGAACTAATATAATTTTTGTTTGTTAGTTAAATTTAAGATTTAAAAATTGAGTCGAAGATAAATCAGTTTTAAAAGCAATATTTAATATAATATCATAGATTAGAGTTCCTATGTCAATGTGAGAAATTTATTATTCATTCCATAAGGTTTAAGAAAAACCATTTTTTAAAGAGAAAGCGTCTGACTTGAACTGTGTGAACAAATTTTAAAATCAATCCACCAATCCAGAACATCCTAACCTCTTATGATAGAATGGTCTTAAAAAGAGATCACTCAGAAATCAGCTCCTCTCTTGATCCACAAATATAACTGGCAAGAAAGATATAAACTAAACAATCATACATCCTATTTCTGAATCGTATAGGCTAAAGAGGAGAAAGAATAGAGAATTATGTATCCATAGAGGTGGGAAAATAGTTGAGACTGACTAGACGTAGCAGTCTTAACTTTTATCGATCTGCACTCCAGGGAGCAATGTTTACGTCCGGCCACTTACGCTAAAAAGAGTACACAGAGATCACGCAGAAATGAAGAACCAACTATTGTAATGTTAGGAGAGAATAGAAGACCACCCGCTTCGTGCTGCGTAGATTAATCAAAGACCCTTGACCAGATAATTAATCTAAATTAATGCCCTAATTAAATCACTCTCATAACTACCAGTTAGAGAGGAGAGTGCGTGCTAGACAGTACCAATTTAAGTGGAGCTCCCTTTTTGGTGGTGTCGGAAATCAAGTTCCTTGAACTCCTCTCTGATGAACACATTTCTTATTCATTAATTTATTTTTGTCCTAATATATATATATTTATTTATTTCTTTATTGGTTTTTATTTACTTTAAAACCACTATGGTGTTTGCCCAATAAATAAAAAATATTTCTAAATTACTTGAGAGCAATTTTCATATGAAATGATACACACATTTCTCTCTCAATCTGAATATATCCATAATACTTAGAGCACATACTTTTGACTTAATTTGTTGTTTAGGACTTTAGACTTCGCTCATAAAGGATATATAGACCCAATATTATCCCAAAACGTGTTTATGTCTAATATGATTGCGCCTTGGAAATCCGCTTAAATTCGATGCTCAGAGATAAGGATTTTGGTTACACGCGGACATTCCCTCGGTATGTATAGAGAACGAGCGCCTCAGGAGCGAAAAAGTCGATAGTATTATATCCTTACAGAGTACACGATGTGTTACTTGAGAGTGAAGAGCACAGACACCGACGCAAGCAAACATGAAGCAACAAGAGGATCACATAAATAAGATCTTAATACAATTATTATTGAGACCTTATGATAATATTCTACCTATTATGCGAGAACCCAGCGTCCTGGTGGAGAAAAATCTGTAAACATGTCGACTAGCAAACGGAAAGCCCATTAATTGATACACCTCGAGGAGAGCTCCTTTACACTGATAATGTCACGAGTTTTCTCTATTAGGATAACTCCGAGATTATAGAGATCTTGAGTCTAGTGCAGTCCTAATTCTTGTCACAAGCGAACTAAATCAAGCAAGTCCCACAGGACCTGAAGAGTCGACTTAACAATCGAAGAGCAGCGATCTGGATCGAGAGGACTCCTACTTCCGTCAGGCGAGAAAATATATTTGAGTAATGTTGATTTCTTAAGCATTGCTCGCCTATCTACGAATTAATAAAGATGAGTAGTTCGGACGTTCACTATTGGGACAGAAGCAATGTTTATCCACCACTTCTATATCTTGTAAAGTGAGTCGCACACACACGCCCCATATCCCGCTAAGGAGTTTGATTTATTATCCCTATATATCTGAGAATTCCCTATTAAATGCTCTGATGACGGAGCATTATCACCTATTTAGTGTATAGAAAATAAAACATATATTTTTATTTCAAAATTAAAGGATCCCTAAATATTTATGAATCAAGCGGTCTTCTTGTACACTACTATATGTTACAAATAGCACAAGTATTATTTGATACTACTGACACAGAGTAAATACTGATCAGCTATTTGAATATAATCATACGTGAGACAGTAGCATTTGAGAGAGGGTTACATACAGCTAATATTCAATGCGATAACTTATTATAGAATAAACTTAGCCTATTATTATACCTAATTACAAAGAACTGTGAGATCATCAAATTTCCTACCTTTCCCCAATTTCGTTGCCGAGAAAACGTTTATAATCTGTTGTATATACCAGAGAAACTCGCATATTTGGTGCGCATACACTATAACTTTAACACATCATACTGTGAATTATATGTACAAGTGCCCTCATAAATTAGTATTATACTATGATATATATCAATACATACAATTATATTTATATAATGTATTATTTATAACATTATACCTTTTATATTGTTTAAGCTTTGTATGTATACACCTATATATTATAAAAATAATAGTTATACTATTTATTTATATTTAGTTGATATAATAATAACAAATTAATTCCTTGTTTTATCTATCAATCTCAAATGTTAAAACTACTGCTACCTTTTAATTATATATTTACTGTATTATACATTTAGCAAACTCTAAAAAAAATCCATCTATTGTATTCTTAAATTTAATAGTAATGTACAATTTTAAAATAATATAAATTATGTTATAGTATTATTTATTATATTATTATGGATGAACAAGTAATTAAGCACACCAAAGTCGATCAGAAACCCTCGTAATTTAGATATATACTATATTTAATTATCTATAATTAGCCTTCAAAAGTGTATTAATATATATAATGTTCTTTACTTTTTAACTATATACTCTTTACACTAGGTACTATAAACTAGATATTTTAGTCCGCGCCAAGAAAAGTATGATAATTGTTAATTTTTGCACCAGATTTGTATTGAGAGACTCGATTATAAATCATTGAATGTTGATAAGTTAAAATATTTATATTAAGTATAAATTAAATTATTTCCTATATTTTTTAATAAATACTAATTTAAATAATATAATAACTATATAGTATTAATCTCACTTCCCCTCAGTTAGTTAATATTAAGCAAAAGTCAAGTCAGAAATAAGCTTTCTGCTCTTAAGAAAAATTAGGTGGTTATGTAATAAAAAAAATTTCATATAAGGTAAATTTTATTTATGTATATTCGTGACTATATAACCTACTAGCTAACGGATGTGATCTCGCGAGCAAAATATTATAATCATATTTATGTGATACGAATTAAATATAAGTCATATATAATATTTAGTAGTACTAGAAAAATTAAATGATAATATAAATCATGAGATCATATGACATACTAGATACACAACTGTGTCTGGAGAATTTAAAAATTAGTATCAATATACTTTGCTCCTGAGCCAGGAATTCAGTTTACACTAGACATTTTTAAAAGTCAGATCAAGATATTAATAAATAGATAATTCCAGATTAAATAAAATATAATAATGAAAATTATATATCAAGTTATTAAAAATTAAAAGAATAAATATTCATTCATAGAATATATAATTTCACTCTTACAACGGAATACAAATTAGAGTACGATATATATCACCTTCTAAAAAGATAAATATATGACGCTATATAGCACGTAATCATATTTTATGAAATTTATTCTAGATCTCACAAATTATTTATCAGACAAACCTCTAAACTACGTCAATGAGTAGTATTACCTAATGAAAGTAGCAATTTGTAGGTGAGAATCACGCCGCTGAGAATAAATAAGGCTATATCGAGCGACACTTAAT
>JABUQX010125327.1:25000-26742 GCA_015478945.1 Trachelipus rathkii
AGAAAGAAAAACATTTCAATATATTTTGTCATATAAGAATTTATAGTTTTTGTCTTTTAAATCTTCATCTTCATCATAAGGAGTTTATTATATATATATATATATATATATGTGTAAGAGGTAAGATATTATGGTTATTATTATTAGTTATTGTTATATATTATTGTTATTTATGTTGTTATTGTTATTGTTACATATATATATATATAAGTTATTATATAGTTGTTATTACATATATATATATATATATAAATATGAATATATTATAATATATATAAATATATATATAGCAGTTATGTTATATATATTATATGTTATATACTATATATATAGTATATATATATATATATATATATATATTATATATATATATATATATATATATATATATATATATATATATTATATATATATATATATATTAAATATAACATAAATAAGTAATGGAGAAGTTCAAAGGGGTTGGAAGTATGCAATTTGATATTTAGAAAAATATTTAAACCTTCAGTGACGAAAAAAATTTAAATTTAGAATTCAATAACTGTCGCTTTCAAGTTCCTAGTCAAATAAATAGACTGTTAAATCTCTACGTCTAGAAGGACTACGAGCAATGATGCGTAACCTCTCAAAAAATCACAGCTAAATTTCAATAAAAAACTTAGCAAAACAACTACCAGGAAATTTATATAGTTTAAAAGTTTTTAGCTATCAGAAAATGGTTCCATTGACAGGTTGAATGGTTTTCTAGGGAAGGATTTGGACACAAAATAAGAGAAAGTTGGACAAAATGAAAAAAAAATTAAAGCTATGAAGAGGAGAGGTTACTAGAATAATATTGGCAGTAAGAAAACTGTTAACAGAGGGAAAGCCAGCTTTATGAAAAGAAAAATTAAGCTTAAGTATATATACTGTTACTAAGATGACGAAAAAGACTGTAATTGCTTTGTAATGGACAGTTACTTAATTTTTAAAAAGATACAACTGATGATTATATCCCTATTCTCTCTAACTTAGTCTTCTCTTCAGAAATAAAAGCACTTTGTAGAATGGTTGAGGTGTATTAAATGGCAGTAGGATTTGATGATAAGAAGATTACGGATTTTGAAAATTAAACTCTGATTCTCTGATAACTATTTTGTTTAGTATTTTTATGTAAGAAGTAAAATTATATATGGAAGTTAAATAGAGTGAGGAAAGAAATTCATTTTGATGAAAATTATCAACTACCTTTACTAGGGAATAGATATTTGGAAGGCATTTTTAATAACATATATTGTTATTATAGTTATATAAGGTTATTGTTGTTGTTGATAGGCATAAGAAAAAGGTAGTTGAAGAAGATATATATATATGTTGCTATATATATATTATATATATATATATTTTTTTATATATACATATATGGTTATTGCTGCTAAGGTTGCTATTACAGTTGTTAAGGTTATTAAGGTTATTGTTGTTACAGCATATACAGCTGTTAGTGTTAGCATATAGTGCTATGTTAGCTGCTGTTAGTTTGCCAGTTGCTACAGCATATAGAAGGCAGAGAGCAATATATATACACAGAGTTATTATTTTATATATAAGGCTATATATAATTAGGAGATATATATATATATTTGCCATATATATATTATATATAGTTATTTATGTAGTTTGGCGCACGAAAACGCGAAAGCGTTTCAATGATAAATGCGAAAACGGTTAAAACACCCAAAACCCTAACTGAACGAAGTACACTG
>JABUQX010125328.1:0-7500 GCA_015478945.1 Trachelipus rathkii
CGGTATTGCTTCGTTCAGTTTGGAATTTGGGTGTTTAACCGTTTCCGCATTTATCGTGAAAACGCTTTTCGCTTTTCGTGTAATATACTAATTATCATTATTATCATTATTATCATTATTATCATTATTATCGTATTATCATTATTATCATTATCATTTATATTTAGTAATTATTATTATTATTAATATTGTTATTAAAGAGTTTGGCTACAATCACAATTATCGTGGTATGTGTGTGTGACTTATTATTATTATTATTATTATTATAAATATTTGTATTATTAAATTTATATATTTGAAGGAATTTTCCTATAATAAAATTAGTGAAGCAAAATAATTTATAAAACAAATGATTTTTTTTCGACAAAAAAGCAAAGCTTCACACTATTCAAAGCTTATCCTAACTAAAAGTTGTATTGGACGGAAGGTTACTGGGATTTAAAAAAGTAAAAAGTATCATTGCCTATTTATCTAGGATTGATTGGCCATAATAATAATAATCATAATATTCATCACATTCATCATAATCATCATAAATTGTTAGTATGATAAACAAACAACATATGGAATCAAATTAATAATAATAATAATAATAATAATAATAATAATAATAATAATAATAATAATAATAATAATAATAATAATAATAATAATAATAATAATAATAATAATAATAATAATAATAATAATAATAATAATAATAATGATATTAAACATTCAGAATAAGGAAATTATATTTAAATTATACAATTTCAATATACCTAAAAAAATCTTATAAAACAGATGGGTAATTTCCCTCATATCTAAAATGGGGCTACTAATTGCAACACTGTGTTGTGTTCATTGAGCCAAGCCATAATACGTACCTTTAATTTTATTATTATTATATATATATATATATATATATAATATAATATATATATATGAACTATATATATATAACAATATATATATATATGACATATATGTGTGTACGATGTAATATATATATGAATAACATATTTTTTATAATAATAATTAAATAATAATAATGAAATGAAAAATTAAACTAAATGGCGCATAAAAAATGTAAATTAATAAAAATTAATGGCTTTAAAAATTGAGAAAGTTGAGAAAAAAGTAAATTTAAAAAAAAAAAAAAAAATAAAAACAGGAAAAATGGTTCAAAGGAAACTTATGATCTTTCGCCCCATTTAAGCCTTTTGGTTCAAACAAATTGATACATGGAACAAACATAGATTTAAAGATATATATATATATATATATATATATATATATATATATATACAGAAACATCCACATATATATCCTATATATATATATATATATATATATATATATATATATATATATATATATATATATATATATATATATATATTTAAATATGTATTTATATATATATATATATATATATATATATCATAGTGATGCGGTAACTCCGCATCCGCATCCACATCCACGGAGCATCCGCACATTATTAAAGATCCATCCACCCTTTGCCCTGCGGATGTTGCGCGGATATTTATATATTTGATAAAGAATTTTATAATAAATATACTTAAGATGAATAAAATGAGTTGAAGGCAATTCAAAAACGACTTGATATTCCATATCTTACTGTTATCAAAGACGTTCCAACTCGCTGGAATAGTACCATTCTTATGATGGAAGAAGTGTACTCCAAAAACTAGACACTTTGTTTAATTTACGTCAGTTGTTATCAATTCCAAAGTGCTTTTATTCTCACCCCAATGTGAAAATGACATCCATATCACACTGCATTAAGCTATTAAAACCATTTGAAAATTGCAAAAAAAACAACAAAAAAACAACAACCTTCTGCAGCACAACATTCGATGTCGCCAGTGAAATCTCAGCCTAAGGAGCATTTTGGTCAATCTTCAGAAATGAAAAGGCAGTGATGACGGTTAAAAGAATGAAAGATGTAATAAAACTAGAGCTAGAAAAATGCTTTGACTCTGAAAATTAATGACTTTTTCATACTACTGCAACACTTAGATCCTAAATTATAAAAACAGTTTTGTAAAACAATCTTAAATAAGATTCAGATGGATATTTTAATCTGTGTGTGGTTAAAAGAAAATCAATCCCCAAGACTGTCTGATAATTCGCCACCATACTTAAAGAAAAGAATGAAATCTACAGAACCAACACCTTCTTCCGGTAAATCAATAACAGATTCACTGGAAAATTTCTACAGTCCACGTTTTCAGAAAGAAACACACGCATTACCAAAGATGTAGTGAAAATGAATGAAAACTATCACCAAGGAAAACGACTAAATACAAATGATGATCCCATCAGTTGGGTGGAAGTTAAGCAAAATGTTTTGCGGAATTAAGGCCGGGAGAAATACTTGGCCTGTCCACCAACTGGTATTCAAAGTGAAGAAGTATTTGCCAGTAACGGACTAATATATGATGATAGAAAACCGGGCTCTCAGCGAAGGCAGAAAAATTGATGTTCTTAAGCACAACCTTCCTAAATATTTGAATTTCAGTACTAGTTCAAAAAAGTATATAATCCATTTGTAAAATCTCTTCATTAAGGGAGGAGGTTGGGGAAAGAGGTTGTTTGGGTTCATTTAAGTTGGGTCCCAGTCCCGCACCCTGATAACACAATTATCATTAATAGATTGTGGCTAAAGCTCGAAATATATATATATATATATATATATATATATATATATATATACTATACACATGCATATGCGAATATATATATATATATATATATATATATAACTATATATATATATATATATAGCAAACATATATATATATATCCAGCATCGCAATATCACTTGAATATTAAAAATCAAACATCGGCATCATGGATCAGAAAAATAATATCTAACATGCTAATATATGTATGTATATATATATGTATATAACTTCTTTATATATATATATGTGACAATAATAATAATAACTATATATATATATCTCATATATACATATATAAATATATGTATATATATATATATATATATATATATATATATAATATATATATATATCTTCTTTTTTTTCTTTTTTCTTTCCATGGAAGGATTTTTCATCCTGTCCAGCCGCGCAAGCGTCTTTCTCCAGACATCCCTCTGCCTGCACTATTCCTCTTCTCTTTAGCACTCTCATTTTTGGTAGCTGACAGTAATAACAGAGTCCTCACGACTCCGCCCATCTCTTGGTCTTCCCTTGGTCTTCTGCCCTCTGGTGTCCATTCACATCTTCTTTTCGGCATTCTGTCCTTCCTTCTCCATCCTCTCCAGATGTCCCCACCATCTCAATCTCCCACATCCATCTTCAGTATCATCTTCTTCACACCCACTATATCTTCTCTAATTACTTCATTCCTTATTCTGCTCTCTCTTCTCTTTCAATCATAGTTCTTGACGCCTCATCTCCAACGCATATTCTACTCTCCTCTTCGTTGTTTATTATGTTTTCCACTCCGTGCATAGCGTCAGGTCAATATATTGTTAAAAATCACTTTTTAACCTCTATTCCGATGTTTTATCTTTCATCATGGGGAATACCGCTATAACTAATTCATACTTTTCCATTCGTCGCGTAATCTCCTCCACTTCCACCCCTTTCTGCTAAAACATCCTCCGATATAATTGCAGGTATTTACCGCCTTCACCTAATCCCCTCCTCATTTCCTTCGGTTATTGTTAATATCTCTTCTGTACGTTCATCCTCATCCCTGCTTCCTCCAACTCTTCTGTAAACAACTCCACCACCTCTCGAATCGTCTCTCTCTCAGCTCCAACATGCAGATCGTCCGCATATGCCATTATGTCCCATTCAAATTCTCCCAGTCTCCCTCACTTTCCACTTGTCTCACGTCAGGCCTCTGTGCTCAGCTGCAGTGGAGATAACAACTCCCCTCTTCACTCCTGTTTCCTCAAACCATCTATCGTTCTCACTCAGTTCTAACATTACAACTGCATTTCTCATACATACTTTCTATTGCCTTCTTTAATCTACCCCTCACTCCATAATTCCTCTCCATAGCTCTCAAGAGCTTTTTCCTTGGCACCGAATCAAATGCCTTTTGCAGGTCGATGAACGCTACAAATATTGCCATATTCCAGCAACTTCTCCGAGACCATTCTTAGTGTGGATAAGAGGTCCGTCGTTCCTCTTCCTCTTCTATACCCGTACTGTTCTTCTCCGAGTCTCGGCTCTACCTTCTCTCTCAGCCTCCTCTCCAATATTCTTTCGTATATTTTCGCCAGATGGCCCATCAATTAAATGCCTCTATAATTATTAGTTAACAAATCTCTGTTTTTTGCTAGCACATATCGGGACCCACTGTTACCTCCACCGCTTTCCCTCTCTCCAACACTTGTTCATCAAACTGATGATTCTCCCACTCTCAGCTCCTCTCCTCACTCCACCACCAACTCCACAGCCACTCAATCCTCTTCATTTAGCTTTGCCCTTCTTCATCCTTTTTACAACCTCCTCGTATTCTTCTACCGTTATCTCCACGCCTTCCTCCTCCTCTTCACTCCTCCCTCGTGCAGTCTACCAAGCCTATTATCTTGTATATAATATTCTATTTTAGCAGATCTTCGAATAGTATTCGGTCCATCTGATCATTTCTATATATATATATATATATATATATATATATATATATATATATATATATATATATATATATATATATATATATATATATATCATATTTCTATTATATTTATATACATATTCTGATACGAACCATATATATATATATATATATATATATATATATATATATTTACAAGTATTATTTATATGTTCTAAATTACAAATTCCTTTTGGAATATTCGGTTCTCTCTCTCTCTCTCTCTCTCTCTCTCTCTCTCTCTCTTGTTCCAACTCCTTTAAAATACATTTTCTATTTCCCCTCTCTCTCTCTCTCTCTCTCTCTCTCTCTCTCTCTCTCTCTCTCTCTGTTTTAAACAAAACAGTAGTTGAATACTGATTTTCTTGCATTATCATTAATTCTGTGTTCTTATTATTATTATTATTATTATTATTATTATTAATATTTTTATTATTATTATTATTATTATTATTATTATTATTATTATTATTATTATTATTATTATTATTATTATTATTATTATTATTATTAATGCTTAATACGGTTTATATATATATATACTTTCTCTATATATATATATATATATATATATATATATATATATATATATATATAACTAACTGATATATATATATCATTATAATATCATAATATATATATATAATATATCTTTATCATAATAGACATATATGTCATAGTATCTTTGTAACTCTCTTCATATATCTAACATAGAAGGAGTAAGTACCACCACCAGTGATAAAATACTTTAATTGGACGTTTGAAATCCAGAGGATAGACCTTCAACTAAAATGAATCAAAAGATAATAAATGATAAAATATATATGAAAAAAAAAAATATAAAAAGAAAGAAAAAAAAAAAACAATAATAAAATTTGAAGATAAATTAGTGAAAAACACAAAAATTCTATACTGTAAAAAAAAAAATTAATAAGCACGATAATTGTGTAAGGTTTATTATATCTGACATTTAAGATGCATTCATGGAATTATATAATACCTTTTAATTATTATTATTTTTTTAAAGGTATATATCATTACTTCATTTTATTATGATGTAATCTTATTCTTTATTGTGCAGTATTATATTATTTTTTTTTTTTTTCTATTTTATCTAATGATTAATTCCTCTGGATTCGAAACTTCCAATTAAAGTATGCTCATTATTGCGTGACCTTAATTTTTATCAATATATATATATATATATATATATATATATATATATGGGCGAGGGTTAAATGGTATCTATATATAGTAACATAATATATTCTAACATATATATATATATATAAACATAACAATAATATATATATATATATATAATATATATATATATAGCAACGCATATAATATCGATATATATATATATATATATATATATATATGATGTGTATATCATAAAACAACCAAACAACAACTATATATTTTTATCATTATATATTATATATATATATATATATATATATTGTCTTGGGCGAGGAACTTAAATGGTGGAATAGGCGATTGAAAAGAGAATGGTATAACTAGTGCCTTTGAGGTTGCGGGTGAAAATGAGAATGATAGAAAGGTGATTGGTTTCTGTGGGGAGAAAGGTATGTGCCCAAGCAAAGCATTTTTCGGGCACAAGTGTATCCATAAGTATACGAGTGTTGGGGTAGGTAGAAATGGTATCGAAGTGAAAAAAGTACGATTGATTTTGTGTTGGCGAAGAGGAAGATGTTGGTGGACGTTAAATCGGTGATAGGGTTGGGGATGAGACTCAGGGTTGTGGAGTCGGTTCAAAAATTTTCCGACTCCGACTCCGACTCCACCCTCTTCAAAATTACCGACTCAATTCCGACTCGACTCCGACCTGTGAAGGTACCGCCGACTCAAATATGACTCCACCGCGCTGAAAATTACCGACTTTGACTCCGACTCCACCCTCTTCAAAATTACCGACTCCGACTCCACCCTCTTCAAAATTGCTGACTCCGACTCCGACTCCACTCTCTTCAAAACTACCGACTCCCCGACTCCGACTCCGACTCCGACTCCGACTCCACAACCCTAGATGAGAATATGAGATTAATTATGTTGTTTTATGTAAGCATAAGTTGGTGTGGCCATGGATGTGGAAAGAGATACGGAAGGAAGTGGAGAGAATTAAGAGTGAGAAGTATGTGAGGAAGTGAGGAAAAGTATGTGATTAAGAGTGAGAAGTTAAGTGAACAAGGTTAAATGTGAAGAAGTTGAAACTGAACAAATCTGGACACAAATGAAGGAAGCCTTTGTTAGTAGCGCTGAAGAAGTATGTTGATGTGTTATAATGACTGGTGGAATGAACAGGTTATATAAGAGGTTAAAAGTAAAAAGTGGAGTGATTGAATGTGCGAAATGCCAATGATGAGGTCACAAAAGATAGGTGTACAGAAATATATAACAATGAAAAAAAGGAAGACTTAAAAGTTGCATGCGTAGGAAGAAAAATGAGGTAAATGAACAGTTTGGATGGAGAATGAATGGTAACTTACAAGGGTATATAGGAAGTTCTTCTGGAAGGAAGTATAATATGTTAAGAAAGAAAATCAGAGAAATCTTCATATAATAATGAAGAGTTAGGACACTTTCATGACTGATGAAATGTATTTGAGGTGTGTGTGGAGGGAAAACTTTGAAAATCTGAATAACGTTAGCAGCAATGAAGGGGTGATAGTGAATATGTGTGGGTTTGATAGCGTAAGAAGAAATAGGTAAGGTATTTTGGGGATGAGGTAATTAGTAGGGAGAAGGTATTGGGTAGGGTGAGAAGGTTGAAGAATGGTAAATTAGCAGGTAAATATAGCATTACTGGCAAAATGATCAAGAATGGAGGCG
>JABUQX010125328.1:22500-47500 GCA_015478945.1 Trachelipus rathkii
CTGACATGAGAGTGAGCAGAGTCCCGAGATAACATCTTAATTTTATTTCACTATTTCGATGTATGTAAGGAGGGCAAGTCAATAAGTCTTTCATCTCAGTATTTCTCAAGTAGGCTTCCAGAAGTCTTAATGTTGAAAATCTTTCTACCTGAAGCATTAAACAGTGGTAAAATTGTCAGTATTTGCAACAAGATGTAAATATTTGAAAATTGTGACTGCGAACAAGAAACTAGTCCATCTATTGCGGTTTTTGGGCGACCTGTGCTGTGATGTCATTTCAACTTCCATAAATCAAATTCTGCTTTTACTAAATCTTCGTTTGAGCTTTCGAGATCTTCCTTGTAAAATATTACACAATCTTTTTATCTTCTCATATGGCATATTACACCTGTTCGTATGACAAATTGGAAGAAAATTTAAAAACCTCTCTCCTAATGCTGATATAAAATCATCCAAAAATGGTATAAAAATGAATGTGCGATAATAAGTCTGTGGGTCGAAAGTAGGAATGTTGGGTCTGTATTTTTGGAATTTGTTAATTCTTGATACAGCAATTTCAATACTCAGTTCAGATTCAGATGCGCTTACACATTCTTCAAAAATCAGCTGAAATTCTAATGTTGCATTTTCTCTGATGGTTTCAAGTTTAGTTTTAACTAATGGACTTACGAGATTTGTTCCTGACAGCGACGAATTATATAAAATTAATTTAACTTCTGCACTTTATATTATTAACAGATATGATACCTAAAAATTTTTAGTGTCTAGAAAATTTCGGGAGGGGCCCCCTGGCCCCCCTATATACGCCACTGTATATATATATATATATATATATATATATA
The DNA here is from genome assembly GCA_015478945.1 of Trachelipus rathkii. Classification (NCBI taxonomy): domain Eukaryota; kingdom Metazoa; phylum Arthropoda; class Malacostraca; order Isopoda; family Trachelipodidae; genus Trachelipus; species Trachelipus rathkii. The sequence continues at coordinate 23,343 of JABUQX010125328.1, forward strand.
TATATATATATATATATATATATATATATATATATATATATATATATATATATATATATACTATATATATATGCGATAGATTTATTCCCAGGGAACCTAAATTTAATGATGTAAAAGATTGCGAGATAAAAAGCTTTTTTCAACATTTTATTGTACATCAAAAATTCGGAACTTTTCGGATTTTCCTTACCCCATCGTCAGCTCTCAGAGATGTTCCCGCAAAATATAATCAAAGTTTAAAATTTTAAAATTTTTGAGTTTCACATCGATTTTTATTTCCTTTGTTTCCTATTGTTTGAAAACGGGTTTAAGTAGCAATTTTATGTAATTAACAAATACAGATAATATCTTCCGAGTATTCATGAGGGGTTAGTGTCTTCTGTTGAATATCTCGTCCAATTTTCGTGTTTTAGTTTTAGTTTTTATATTTTCAACAAATTAACCCAAATGGTTTATTCAAACATTAAAAAAGAAGAACGTTTCAAAATTACTCAAACGACATGTTGAAGATGGCAAGACACTGGGTCGGATGGAAACATCTGAAAGCAGAGAAGATTTCTAAAGTTTAATTGACGTTCAGAGACTGAAGGATTATTCTTTGCAATACGTTTTAAAACCTTATCGGTGCTATTAGTGATATTCCTTATGATTCCCGTCAATTTTAAAGGACCTATTGTCTTTCTGTCTGGATTTTCATAATATCTTTTGAGCCATCTTAAAATCTTCGAATGGTGACACAATTTCTTTCCCAATCTCTCTTTCGCTCACTTACCTTGCTTATTTAATGCAAGAATGACTGTAATTTCCTCATTTTTAATGCTGAATAAACCATTTGGGTGATTTTATTGAAAATATAAAATAAATAAAACCAAAATGGGAAGAGTACCGATATGCAACAGAAGACACTCTTCTCGTGACAACCGCTCGAAAAATGTTAATAAGTATTAGTTAATTGCAAAAAAATTGCTACTTAAACCTGTTATTTTACAACAAACTACATTAAAAAGTTTATAACTATTTTATAAGTAATTGTAAGTGTATTTTATTAATATGATTATTTTTAATATATATTAATAACTAGGACAATAATAATCAAGCTTTAATAACGAGAATTAATTTGTTAAAACAATAACATTTTATTTAAATTAACTATTTATATATGAATATATAGAATAAAAAATTTGAATATAAATTCAATTGATAATTTTAATTCCCGTATTAATTTAATCTATAATTATATAATTCGAATGTATGAGATAAGATTTTACTATTTTTGTAGCTGTGTGAATTATAGACAATATAATAAGTAGTTAAAACTATGATCTGATTGGGATTTCATAACGTATAACTTGTGCTTTAAAATAAGTTGGATTCGGAGCATATATCACTGATTCAATCTATAATTATTTTTTATATTTTTAACTATTTATTTTTGGTGACTAATATACTAAATCTATACAATTAATTAAAAATAATATTTACTTGCAGTGTTATATTAAATAATGTTATTCACTATAAATAATATATATATATACTGAAAAATTATAAATTATAACCTTAATTAACCTATATATAGGTTATGATATGTGATAATTAAAAAATATTTCACGCATTGGTCCGAACTCAGAAGCCTATAATTAAACTATTTATATAAAAAATTTCCAACCTAATTTTATTTTATGTTTCCCTCGTTGCTCCCGTCGAATAATAGATCTTCTTGTCTCTCTCCTCTCTCCCATCCTTCTCCTCCTCCTCTCTCAACTCTGCCTCCTCTCTGTTGTCACAATCCTTCTCTCCTCTTCGCTTCTCACTTATACTCTCTCTGCTTACTATAGATTTTTAATTGATATAACTCGTATAGTATACTCATTGAAGTTAAAAGTGTTGAAATTTATTTTATATGTGTGTCATGTAAGGACAACCAGTGTTTCTTTTATATCTTATTTAGAAATTATCTCTATATACCTCAATGTTACCTTATATTATAAGATCGTATATAATGTAACTCATATTTTAATTTTAAATATTCTCGAGTTGTATAATATTAGTACGAGACCCTTAATGATGAATAATTAAAGTTCCTATGTTACTAACATACAATATTTGCTGTTCAAGTAATATTTACGTGACGTCCAGCATAAATATATATTTCGTATATGATTGGTATATAAATTAACCTATAATTAAGTTATACTGATGATTACATATATAATAGATAGTGACGTTACAATTTATACACTTATATAAAAAGCGAACTTATAAGTATAGGCTAATAGACTGTTCGACCCTAACAAATATAAAACTCAATACCTAATCATTATAAATAATATATTAAATTCCCTGAAGTGTATAGAATTTTTATGGAGAACATTTCTTTTCATAATATTGTTAATATAGCTTATATATATACCAATTACTATATAATATTATATATATTATTTAGGAATTGAACGAGAAAAGATAAATCACGCAGACCTAAATATTTTCCACTATTATTATAGTAATATTTAATTAATATTAATATATATATATTTATATTATCTGTATATTTATATAATTTATCTTAATTATGGAAATTATATATATAAGGATTATATTTAAAATATATTTGAGAATATTCTCTGAGGCCTATAGATTAGTCTACGTTTTAATTGTTAAAATGTTTTCTTAAATGGTCTTAACCAATATTATGTTACCAATTATATATTTAATAATGATTATATATAAATGTATATAATGCATATTTTTTTTTTTTTTTCGTAACATTTTTAATGTTTTTTTCATTTTCTATTATTTGATTACAATTTATATTATTTGTTATATAAAATTATTTTTCAATTCCTTAATCCATCTGGAACAACACTGTATCTTTCAACCTAGTCATACCTCTAATCCTAAAACATTTTGTATCTCTAAAATTGAGAACGTTTCCGATCCAAAACCGCTATTCGTTTGAGCAGAGATGCCGCCATTATTAATGGGTTTAAAACGTTAGGATGAAATAAATTGTTATTTCTTACATTTAGTTACGCTTTAGTTTTTGCATAGTCTTTTTTTATTATTTTTTGTCTGGTGAACTTTGTCAAAGCCTGCGAAAATATTTAAAAGTTATTTAATGATTATGCAAAATTATGTTCCACACCTCTCAGAATTGTTCTCGTGCCTGAGCAGTAGTAGCAGAGTGAGGAGTGCCTCTGATATATATATAATTATATATATACTTATATATATACTTAATATATATTAAATATATATATATTAATATATATAATTAATATATTTATAATATATATATATAATACTATATATATTTATATATATATATAGGAGAGAAGAGAGAGAGTAAGAGAGAGAGGAGAGGAGAGAGAGAGAGAGAGGAGTCGCCTAGTCAGAGGTGGAGCATCGCTAGAAAGCAAGAGGGATAGATGGGCACCATTTAAATCGAGACTGGGTTGGAGCTGTAGAGAATGCTGAGTCTTATATTTATCTATTACTCAAAGCCGTCAATCAGACGTGGTGAGTATATTGGATAGCTACTTTCCTTTTCTGCAAATGGAAAAACTATCCCGGCATACAGCGATAGGCCTTTTCATAGCCAGACAGATTTAGTAGTTATGGGATATCTGTGAGTAAGCCAAGGATCTTTCTCGTGATAGGGTCCACTTGACAGGTTCGAGGTGTTTTCCCTTAGGATCATGACTTTCTGGCGGAGGACATTATATATAATATATATTATTACTTATAACTATATATATATTATAATATATATATTTACTAATATTATATATATTAATATTAATTACCTATTAATATATAATATATATTTACTATATATAATACTTATATTATATATATAATAATATATAACTAATATCCTAATATATTATATATATTTTACATATTATATATATATATATATAATATCATATAACTATCATATATATTACTAATAACTTACATATACTAGTATATTAATCCTTCTACCTATATATATCTACCCCTATATACTATTTCAATATAACTTATATAATACCTACCTATATATCGTATACTATACATACTATCACTATATATCATATTACTATATATTCTATACAATCGTGGTGTGTGAAGTGGTTAGCCTTTGTTATTTAAGTAGGTTGCGTAATAGAGTTGCTCTAAATTTGGTGCTCATAATTTATATTCAATTTTGCTTCAAAATTTTGAAAAATCCTTCAAAGTTTATTAAAAATAATAAAAATTAAAATATAAATTAAAATTTAAGAAACTTATTCAGATCATAGGTTATACTAAAAATCTTTAAACATTATCTTTTTATTTTTTAATTATTAACTTTATAACTAATTATTAAGTCTATTAATTCATAAATTTTTCTTAATTAAATGAAAAGCTGCTTAATTTTATTATTGTTAAGTGCCATAGTATCGAATATGAATCTATGTTCCTTATGGACACTAATATATACTAATAGTAATACTCTCATATTATATACCATTACCCATTATAGACTACTGTTGTATCCTAGTTATGAATATATATTATAATATATTTAAATCTATATACTATATATAACGTAAGTTTAACTATACGTATATTATAATACTATTAAATATACTATATAATTATAATATTAATTCATTAATATATATAATGATATTATATATAATAGGAAAGTATAAGAAGATATAAAGCATTAAATAATAAAATAGAGTTTTAACTAAAATAAAGTTGAAGACGAATTGTACAGAGAAATTCATTGCGAGACAATCTTATAAAAATTTATATACTTTAAATCTGAAAATCTTCATATAAATTTTGCATTAAATTTCTAAATTAATAAAATATAAAATAAAACGTCAAATCGTAATAGTTCAGAGGAGGCGCAGAAATATTGTGATGACCTAACCAATTCTTACAAATGATTTTAAAAAAAGTAATGTCACATTCATGAAACAGTCACAGGCAATTGTTAACGAATTTTTTTTAATAAAAATAAATATAGTTAATAATATCATTTTTTTATAAAAATGTTTCATTATATTAATTATTATTATTATTATTTATTATATATTATTTATTATATTCAATTATTATTTTATTATTATTTATTATTATATATTATATTATTATGTATTTATTATTTTATTATTAATTTAATTTATATTCTCTCCAGTATTATCTAAAATGTTGTATTGCTTTTCCTTCAAATGACAAATTTGGGGTTACGTGCACTCTACCATTATAAAAAAAACTTTTGAAAAGACATTCTTTTATGTTTAAATAAAAGATGTATACCTAGCTCTTTACCTTGATCTTCATCTTCAAAGTTCATATTATCTAATAATAAATTATTAATTATTTTCAGATAGGACATTTAACTATTAACTTGAACTAGATGTTAGTAAGTAACTGGTAATGAAATTCAGGTTCAGAATTTCTTGACTGCAAATTCCATATTACAATAGCTGAGAGTTTAATAGTGTGCACTTATTGTTTGCACTAGCAACCACCTGGATTAACCATATTCTTATCAGTGCTTATAAATATGTACAACATAATTTTAGATATCTATTTTATTAGCTAGATGTATTTATTATTTAAAAAAAATTGATTCAAAAGAACATTAATGTTTAGTTGTGTAAACGCATGCAAATGAGAATTCAGGCAAGAAAATATTGAATTCCTGTGTCACTGACTTTTACTTAATAACAAACAAACTGCCAACAAACATCTAAGATTTATCTTCTCTCTCTTATATTAGAAATTGAAAAAAAAAAAGAAAGAAATAAAACTAGAAATTATGTGACATTTTATATACTGATTAACGAGCTCAACTTTACACTTTTCGAACAGTCTAACGTCTGATTTCATAAATCTTCTGGCCTCCTTCTCAACTCATATCTGTCAATCTAATATGCATCTTTTTCTAGTATTGATACGCAGTGAGAAAATCTAGTTTTGAATTAAATTTTTATAACCTTATTAACGACATCAACTTCCATTAATTACGAGAACCCTGTCAGCCTAGTTCATTTTCCAATCTTTAGATTACATCACTATACTTATAGACAATCTGCCTTTAACCTAATGATACGACTCTCCCTATCGCTATAACTGTCTATGGAAAGATACAACGACTCAGAATCTACGCAGATTTATACGAACCCTACGGGAAAAATCTGATACTACCCTTTTTAAATGATAAACTATATTATGGCTGATTTAAGGTATAATATACCTAACCCTTCGCTCTCACAACTCTCTCAGTTACTTCATCAGGTTTTAACCCTTGAATTCTTAGAGACAATCGATGAAGGTTACATCAATCTACACCACTGCGATTGATGATTATTCCTTAGGTTTTATCCACATTTGGATACTCCCCCAATCATCACAATTACAGCTATTAAGGCCCAAAGAAAAAAGGTTATTCATTTTCTTTACCTTCGGTCTTAGAATCATTATAATTATACTAAATATCATAAGTGGCAATTAAATAAACGATTTTAATAATTATATTGAATTCCGATAATAATAATGTAGCAATATAAAATAATAATAATAATATATAATATATATATATTAATTCAATAATAATAAATTTAATAAGAATAGAATAATAATATGAATGATTATAATAATAATCAAAATTAATGATAACATAATATATATAATATTATATAATTAAATAATATATATAAATGAATATATCAATATAATAATACATAAATAAAAATAATAAATAATAATAATTAATAATAATAATAACAATAAAATATAAATAATAATAATAATAATAAAATAAATAAATAAAACAATTAATAATAATAATATAATAACTAATTAAAATTAAATAATATTAATAATATAAATAATAATAATAATAATGATGATGAATAATAATTGTTATCAAAAATTAATGATCAAAATAATTAATTAATAAATAATTAAAATTAATAAACAATAATAAATATAATTAAATATTAATAAAATGATAATCACAATAATTAATATATTCAATAATAATAATAGAATACATAATAATAACTATATTATAAATCAAAAATGAGAATAAAATATTAGTAATATATATAATAAAATATAAAATTAAATAACAATAACATATAAATAATAAAATTAATAATCATAATTAAATAACTAATAATTAATAAATATAATATTAAATAATATATAATATATAATAATAATAATAATGTAATCTAATATAATAATTAATCATATAAAATTTATAATATAATAATATAACTAATAATTAAATAATAATATATGAATAATAATCTATAAATATAAATAAATATGCGAAATTTTTGATACTCATAATATCAAAATCAATTAATATTAAAAACTCTACAGCAATGTCACTATTCTACTATTATTATATAATATATAATAATACCTTCAAGAATATACAAACATTTACCTTGTAACCATGTAAAATATAATCATATAGACATAGAAAAGCAGTGTGAGAGGTGTATCAACCGGAGACCTATCATAGTGTCTTTTATTATTATTATTTTTTATTATTATTCATTTTTTTTTTATTATTTTTTTATCGCTAAAGGAAAATATATAAAAAGAAACGTCTTTCTCTAAAATGTGACTGAATTTATAATCAGATATAGGTTTAATTCTTTAATAATATGATTATACTTTAAGAAATACTATTAATTTATCATACTTATATATTTATACTTATATTATATTAAAATATTTATAATTATATATATATACTTATATATATATATATTTAATATATACTCTATTACTACTATAACATATTACTATATAATATATATATTCTTATCTATAATATATATATATATAGTATATATATAGTATATTACGATATAATTATATCTATATATTAATATATATATATAAATATATTAATAATATAATATTATATATTAAATATATTATATATATATATATAGATATATATGTAAATCATATATATATATATATTAATTATATATATCTACTTATATATATTCTATCTAACGGTGTGACTCCTATACGTACTTTACTTACTTTATTTATAGAAATTCTACTACTATATAATAACGGATAGTGTATAGCGCGGTATAACTCGAGAGGTAACGGTGAGCTTACCGTCAGTAGATCGAAAGCTCGAGACGGTCAGCTTTAGTTCGTGCCGAAGCGGATAAGTGATCAGGACTTACTTGACTAGAGCGCGGATGAGGCGAGTCTGCAACCGTTCCGACTTACAACATGACGTTGCCGTTTAATAGCGAAGAGGATATTGGTGTATACGTCTCTACCCACATCTTGAAGTATGTCAACGATGTCTATACGATAACTAGCTGAATGTATATATGTACTAGTGATAGATGTACTCGAGGTAGATAGTGGATCCCGCAGGCGGTGACCGAGTTTCCAGTGCTGGATGAAAAGGTGGAGCAGCAGAGACGAGAGGATTCTATTGAACTTGTAGGTTATAAATGCTAAAGAAGTATTAAGCTAACGGTTTACTGAAAGAGGCTTGCAAAGTATAGTTCGCAATTTATATCTCCAAAGAAATATCTTACATGTTTAGCGTTTGATTTCGACATGATCTTAAGCTTCATATCGTGGATGTAGATCCGGTATCATAACGTACTCTATCGTGGCTGATATTTGATGGAATTGATTCTTGTAGATACGAGCCGATAAATGAGGTGAATGTGCTAGATGTGGTATAGTATCTAGTCCATTAGTGCTCAGCACGTTGTGAGCGTCGAATTCTAAGTGAACTGGGTGCAGGTTGCCGCGTCATTGCGACTGGTACAGGAGATATGCAGCTAGGAATGAGCACAGACTAGCGTAGAGAGATGCGAGAGATTGAGTTGGAGGAGTAAGAGAGAGAGAAGAGACGGAGATAGAAGAGAAGACGAGGAGACGGGGAGAGGAGGAGAAGCGATGGCAGAGAGAGGCAGGGCGAGGAGGCGGAGTGTGACATGTATGCTGACTTCAATGACGACTCGAATAACGGAACTGTTGCTGAACTGAAAGGATGTTCTGGCGATTTTAGTACGAGGGGGATGGCCGCTTGATTTCCTGCGAGGGTTGTTGTTATGTACGTGCGTCTTGCAACACGTAATCAACTCGGAACTACTGATATGGGTAATTCGAACTGAGTAGCTGGAGTCCACAATCAGCACTTGACGCTGTCTTCCTCATTCAAAGTCTACATAATATTTATCTTTCAGGGTTTAATTCGAATCAGAGTAGAGCATCTGCGATGACTGGCCGATTGTGTGTCATTGATCGAAAAGGCAGCGCGCGGTAGAGATGTGTAGATTACATTATTGTTGGTAATAGATGACGAGATTTGGATTGTATAGAGTGAGCTATAGATCACAGCAGTATAGGTAAAATAGCAAGACATAAGTGGAAAACGTGCTATAATTTCAGAGATCTAGTTAATGATCACTTAAGGTGTGAAGAGTGGGTAGAATATCATCTGTAATGGATGACGCGAGTAAGGAGATCAGTAAATAGATAAAGTTCAATTGATAGTATGCAGCATGCGTAAGTGCCTAAAGTACTGGACAATGGTTCATAGAGGAGAAAGCGTTGGTTTGGGGGTATCGTTTAAGCGTATCTAGGACGTTCGTGGAGGGACTAGTTGGAGCGTACTCAGTCGTGAAGAGAGGAATGATCATTTAGTTCTGCACAGGTGAGAAAGAAGTCAGTCAGAAGCTGTCGGAAGGGCAAAAGAGAGTAATAACAATTTATTGCATAAAGGCTGCATGCTTCGAGCTATGCGAGTATAGTTTTAATAGGATCTGCATAGATTGAGATATGATCGTATAGTCTGGAAGGTGCGCCATGAATCAGCGAAGCAAACAGAGCGGCAGCAGTAATTTATGGCGATGCGTAGTACTGTAAGACGATAACAGAAGCGTGTTGAGATCATACGTAAAGCTCGTAGAGCGGCGAGGTTATTAAAGGACTTGGCGAGATGAGATAGTAATGGAGGGAGTGGGAGAGTATACCTTGGTGTAGATACCATCGAGACGAATTAATTATCTTAAGACAAATGAAGCGGTGGCGCAAATACTGGCTAGGATTAATATATTTAACAAAGAACTAGTTCACGGGTACCTCTATGCGAAAGACGATATCGATCAGTGGGCAAAGTACCAAGCAGTGATAACATATTTATGCTCATGGTAGATAGACAGATAGGCACTTATAGAGGACGAATGAGATCATCAGGAAGACAGTAATGATTAATTAGACGTGAGTAGTCGTGCAATGTGCATTGTATAGACTAGCTGTAAGGATGGATGCAGACTATGCAACCTAAGTATTTACATTACATAGGAGGATCAGTCATCTCTCAAGTAATAGAGTATAATGAATATAGGTTAGCATCATGCGAATCAGGTTTATCGACAGCTGTGGGAGATTACTACGGCGTACCATAATGCGATAGAGTGGGAAGTGGCTACGCTGCATGACGGGAACTATTACGGGCTCGTAGAGATTGGGCTTTAGGATCCGATATATGATGAATATCGGCGAGACAGTAGATCAGATATATAGTTAAGTATGTAGTAGACTATATATAGTCAAGTATCTAATATGTATAAGCTGCAGTTTGATTATGACCATATTGCTAGCTCCGCCATCAGCATGGCGCGTATACGTCATTCTACATATCACTGCGTATCATTAGTGAACGAATTATAAGGTAAACGTAAAATAGTATGCGCTAGCAGTCTTACTATCGTCAGCCGTCATCATCACTAATATAGGGGATGAGTAGCCATATTAATACCCTGATCTCCGAGGTACTTAAGTCCTGAGCGGTATAGACGTTATGTTATCGCTACGTAAGGATATGATAATCAGTCAGACTAGTAGGTAGAGATATCGAGGGATGAACGATGATTCTAACTCATCTATCTTTATAATAGGTGGTATTGACTAATAGGCTCGAAAGCGCAGATCTATGTAATAACGATCATGATATTAGGTCTTTAATGAGCGCAGTACACGTGAGTTAATCATAACGTAGAGCGGTCGATGCATGTTCGATTACGTAGTATATATTATCCTGAATAAATTAGAGCGGGATTACTGAGTACCGGTGATAGTACGTACTCTTGCTATATCTATCTAGCGGTATCGAGTTGTAAACGTTAGTAGTGGTGCTACGTAGTAAAGCTACGTTAATACAAGATACGGGTGATTACTACAACTAAACTACTATATTGAGCTGTAAGTTAGTTATAATAGATTATGGTAATGTGGAGTTCTAATTTAGTGACTAACAATATGACTACATGTGATGGTGGAAACGCCTAGATTGGACAGAGAGATTCAGCGGTGGACTTCCTATGACTTAGTGTAAGCGATAGGGATATCCGCGACGGGTGAGGTACAGCTAGTGGTCGGAATATTTGATGACCTCGGACAGTCCATAGGCGCCGACCAGCGTGCGGCTAATGCGTAAGTGAGGTGACGTAATTGAGCTGATATTTGTAGCTGGTACATAAGTGATCGGGATGTGTAGTGTGAGCCGAGCGTAGCGGAGGGGCAAGAATCGCGCTGGTAAGGTATAACACGTAGTGATAGATTATCGCACGCCGTAGTGTGAATAGTAATCATGAAAAGTATATATATTTACTATTACTATAAGTTAAATCACTATATTCTATACCTACCCTATCGGCGGTATGACGTGATAGTATAACAACCGTGGGAAGACAGTGGTTTTCCGTATTTCTCTAGTATATTATCCTATAGATCATTATGCACGTGCATTCGAGTAGTATCAATCACAGCGTGGTATCGCCATTAGCGTGAACTGATGATATATGCTTACATACTGAGGATAGACTTAACTCATGTATATAATCATACCTGAACTATTAAGTATATGGGTATATATGTTAATCGTACCCTATAGTACGTTGCGGATTACGTACGCGTATAGGTCTAATATAGCGCCTACAGAGCCTCATTATTAGTAGGATTTAGATATTGTAACTGCAATATAAGATCATCAAAAGCGGCTGACATGAGTCGTAACTATCATAGTGCGTGTCATAGTGACTATGTATAGTCGTGATCAACTACTCAGTTAGACTACTATTTTAAAGCTAGTGGTGAATAGGGTATGATGAATTGATTTGTGAAGTACGATAGTATAGTATATATGATGTGTATCTAACGCTTAAGATAGATGTACCAGTACCTCAAGGAAGCGGCATGATAGTCAATTAGATAATAAACGTATTGTGGATATGATGACTCGCTATATTGATTTCACTAGATAGTATAGATTATATATATATACTATCTATCTAGACACGTTGTAGTTGAGCCAGATTATATATTAATAGATCTTCGAATAAGTATTATACAGCCTAATCAGGTAGGATTCGGTTATAAGCCTTAATATTATATATATAATATATAAAGTATATGATTATAATTTACATTATCAATTATAATATAATATTAAGATATATACTCACGTGTTATTTTAGAAGAGTGTTACTATATATGTCATTTGCCAGTGGTTTTTAAATTTCATAAATTCATTTTAATATAATTATATGTGAAAAATCAAGCTGAAGCGTAACATAAAAATAATCGAAACCTAACTGTATATAGGCCCAATAATAATGACTCACCTTAAAGCATCAATATTTTTAGTACGAATTTTAGATTTTTTATTTATCGCATTACATCGCCATAACCTAAATCATCTGCAAGAAGTATTAATATTTTTAGTAGTAGTGTTGTTGTTGTGCATTTGATGTTGAATTAGCAATGAAATGAAAAAGAACTAACGCTACAAGATTGTTTAAAGATGCTACTGAACAATATGTGAAAGTTTAAATAAATATTTATGACAGTGAAATATTTTAGTAGTGATCGGGCAGTGAAATCCCGCATCCGCATCCTGACATTTGTCGTACATACCGACCACTCTAACAATTGACCATCCTGCATCCGCATGCCTAGCATTCGCTATCATCACCTAACTAGGCATCATCTGCATATACCCCATTACCTCGCAATCTGCATCCATTTTTTGAGAAAAATTAGAGGAGTTGCGTAGTAGATGTGTTATTTATCTACATGTATAGAGATTACATGTAATATAAAATATTCATTATTATTTTGGACAGTAAATTTTGGAGTTTATCGGAATTATTGTTATTTTGAATTTCGAAAACAAAACACCATATATATAAATAATATATTAATTAAATATTTATTATATATACTATATACATATATATTCAACTAGCTTACTATAACCTATATAAAAGAGTAACCTCAGACCTTTAATTATAATACTATAACACTAACTTCTTATATTTTAAAGGTAGATAATATGGGACCCTATGCAATTCTATATATATACTATAATATATAATATATATTAATATATTCATTATCATATTTATGACTTACTATATATAATATTATATATAATACTATATATATATATTATAATTATCTTAACTAGCTTTACTGGGATCAATTTATCCTTATATATACTATAATAATATAATACCTTTTTCAGCAATAGATAGTTAATAAACTATATATCAAGAATATTTTCATAATTACATATGCAGTCATTTTAAGTGCATATATATAATCATATATTACTATTAAATATTATTGACATTAATATGTTAATATATATATATAATTACTAAGCCGGGTGTTAAGTGGAAAGTCACAAACGCACATCTGAAGCGGAGAAGGAGTGAAGAGGAGGGCAAGGAGGATGGAGCGTCGGCTTCGAAACGCTTAGCAAAGGGCTATTGAGTATATGTGTCGAAAGGAAAGTAGAAGAAGATTTTTAACATTGGCAAGAATCATATAGAGGAACGAAGATAGAGTAAGAGTATTGTAAATATTCAATAGAAATAAATGGAAGAAATACATTGTTTACGCCCCGGAGGAAAAAAACAAATAAGTAGGATAGAGTAATTATTTGTGAATTAGTTGTTTAGATATGTGTGAGATAGTATGTCAAGTACGTGAAAGTAAGGAGGGAGAGTAAGTAGGAGAGACTGAAGGAACAGAATGAGAGGGAGATAAAAAAGAGGATTAGGAGTAATTTAATCGGAGTAGTGATCGAACGTAAGTATAATGAGGGAAGGTTCAATTAAGAAGCAATTATGAAGAAGAAGGAAGAAATCAATGGAGTTGGGATGAAACTATATTGAGTAGTCTAGAAAACTTGAGCGGAGGAGAGAGGAGACTGAAAGCCTTGATGCTGGTTTCTGAAACAGGTGTTGGGTGGAAGAGTAGAAGTGCCTGAAGTTTGGGCGCATTAAGGTTCAAGTAATAGTGATCCCATTTATAAATTGAATAAAGGGGTGAGAATCGCAGGTCGAAATTAAAATAAAAATTTTATATGTGAAAGGATCTCAACGTACATACTGTAAACATCACGTGGTGAAGTATTTATTGAATACAGAATTATTTTTGATTATAAAATTTATGGATAAAAGATTTTTAGGTGAAGAGCGTATGGGATTAAGAGGTGTGAAGTATCAGTATTGCAGATTTAATATGTTTGCGTAACTTTATGTAGAGAAATGATACTCAGAGCACACAAGACATGAATACAATATGCAAGTGTTCTAATATGCCTTCATAGACACTTGAAAAAGACTTATGATCTCCTGTACACCAGAGAGAAGACTGTGGAGAGAGTGAACGAGGCGATATTATGAAGTTAATTGGGAAGTGCCAAATGATAAGTGTATATAAAAAGGTCTGTTATTAACGCTTAATCTAAACTCTCCTAGTATGCGAGAAAGGTAGGAGTTTAGTCTCACAAATTCAACTCGCCTAGTATGCGAGCAAGGTAGGAGATTAGTCTCTCCAAGTACTGTCACCACTATGTTGATAGGTATGAGATTAGCGTCTCCAAGTCAACTCTCTTAGTTAAAAAGAGAGAGTTTACGAGAGAGATTAGACGGAGACAATCAGTAGAGATAATCTAATAACCCCATCAAAGCAAGATGCAATTTCTGGCGCTGTTTGCGAGTGGCTCAAGATGCGTGCAGACCTACACATAATATACCTTCAGGATTTATAGAAAAATGCAATAATAGTTTTGTGTTTAAGGATACTGTGTTTTAACAAGAAAGTTGAGATGAGTACCACAGAATTTGATGATGAAATGTGGAGAAAAGAAAATATGGTGTACGCAGATGAGGAGGAGGAGGAGTTAAGAAATAGTGCGAGACACGGTAAGAGCGGGTATAGAACAGCTTGATTAATTATCATTGTGGATGATATAAATATTCTAAGGAAGATCACTATCGCAAGAGAGCGGGGGCGTATGACTGAAAAGAAACATTAATGAGTAGTTTTCAGATGCTATAGATAATGTCAGGTATTTTAAAGATTAAGCGAGTATACGAAAAGTAGACATCAGATATAATTAATATGCGTATCTCAGGACAGAGAGTGAAACATGTATGTAGCTTATATACGAAGAGGAGTGTTGATGTCAGTGATGCTGTTGATATGAAGAAAGAGAGAACATGGTGAGCATTGACATAGGGAAGAAATAGAGTTAATGAGTAGAATCATTCATCTTTACTAGTGAACGGTGATGAAATAATGGTTGAGTGTAAATGCAAGATTGCGAAAGGATAACGTAAGAGTTAGACAGATTGGAAAAAAGAGCCACGGTGAAGCGGCGAGACGGGTGTGGGTGATGGCAAACCATTTGGGATGTCACAATATAAGTGGAAGAACGCATGCCAGACTCTTGAGAGGAACTTGGAGTGGGGAAACCAGTGCGAGGACGGCATTGAGGGAGAAGAGTTGCCAAGCCAGGAAAAGGTAGTAGGTATGAGACCGGGAGTGGGAGTGAGACCGAGGGAAGACCCGGAAGAGTTGGAGAGACACAGTAGAGGATTCTTGAAGAAACACCAAAGATACCTGCAATGGATAATTAGCTGATGGCGGACTGGATCGTGATGGATAATAAAGAAGACATGAGAGGTTGCCGATAACACTCTGTAACAGGCTTCGTAAAAGCCTGACTGGGATAATCTAAGAGAATTATTAAAGATATAATAATTATAAATAATTATGTATTGAAATATAGTAATAAATAAATTATATAAATTATAATATTATTAATATAAACTATATAATATATAGTATATATTTATTATAAATATATATATGTTTAAGTTATTATAATAAACTTTCACCAACGAACTTAATAATGAATTTATATACTATCTTATATATCTCATAATATTATTGTAAGAGAGAAATTTTTTGTCATCCTTAGAAATCTTGTCTTATCATATTACTCATACCTATATTATTTTACGTTATCATTTATCTTATATATTATTTTATATGTATTAATAACTAAGTTATTATAATTATCTACTATATATATAATATACATACCCTTAATAATATTTCCTCATTTATATTATTTATATCTATATAATACTCATTATTACTCTTCTCAGTCTAATACTCCTATCCCTTATTTCTACGATATTACCTCTTATACTATAATCCATATATAATATATATATATTATATATAATAATTACTACCTATAATACTCTCTACCTATATATATATATAATCTCACCATAAACCATATACTATAGCTACTTTATCATATCAAATCGTTATGTCATCGTATACATCACTAAAATATGATATATATAAGGTATATATATGAACTAATATTCACATCATCACACATATAACTATAAGCTTATATTTATTTTATACGCATATATAATTATAATATAACACTACTCACTAAATTAATATACTATTCCCATATAACCTATATATATAATATTAATAATAATATATACTAAATACTAAAAAACTTAATATATATTATATATATAATATTATTATATATATATATATATATATATATTAAATATTAAATATATATCTCTACTAATACCTCTATACCTATACCTACTATAATATATAGTATTACCCATATTTCTAATAATATCCATCCTTTTATAATTTAAAATCTCTCAAGAGTAAAATCGCATTGCCGGTCATCCGCATTCTCATCATAATTATCAAATGAATCCGCATCCGCATCCGCAATCCGCATCCGCAGACATCCCGTTCAACAAAACAGTCAAATTTTTGACATCCTTGGTCCATCACTAGAATATTGTGTTGATATTGGGTAATCAGTGCAAGATGCTGCTGTGCTTCTTCTTTTCCTGCTCCTCTGTTACGTGGAATTCTCTTCATCTTCTGTGCTTCCTGCTAGATTTTCTGTTCCTCACTTCAAAGCTTCTGTGTTCTGTGCTCACTCTGCGTATTTGCGTAAGTTGGGTGGCACCTTCTAAAGCGTGCACACCCCTCCTTTGAATTGTGGCTCTTCAGCCGTGAGTGGTCGGTGATAACCGTAAAAAATATAAAAATGGTAAACCTATCTTCATATTATCCAAAGCACTCTTGGCTCATGGCAACTGATTCTAGAGTTTGCAGGAACAATGGTTCTTATATGGACCAAATCTATGGACGCTGAACCCACAACGGATTAAATTATTTGTTTGTCCCTCTAAGCCCAAAAAAAAACTTGATGCAGACACTTATATCTTAAACACAAACAAAATAAAAGTAAACAGAAATAGTTTATAAAAATA
This sequence comes from Trachelipus rathkii, assembly GCA_015478945.1. Lineage (NCBI taxonomy): Eukaryota > Metazoa > Arthropoda > Malacostraca > Isopoda > Trachelipodidae > Trachelipus > Trachelipus rathkii. The sequence continues at coordinate 41,027 of JABUQX010125328.1, forward strand.
AAAATTTGCTACCCCTATTATGTTGAAAACCCTTAGCTTTTAGTTTTCAGCAATAGATTTTTACGACGTTCTTGACAAAACTCTCTTCCAAAATACACAATATCACACCAAAAAACTACATCATTAACGTTTTTTTTTTTTTCTCAACCAAACAACATAAAATTAACCTTCAAGACAAAAATAATATTCCCCATTTTCTTGCTTCTGGGTTTCTTGGTAAAAATTCTAGACTTAAAAATATTTTTAAATAAATTTTGAAAGTTAGGAAAAATCGTACATTTCATGTTTCCTCACAAATCTTTTGATTTTCATTGGAGTGAATTAAAAATAATCTCATTTTCTTTAAATTTATAAATAAATTTAATTTCCTTTCATAAAAAGGTTATTCAATGAAATTTCCAATCGTTAATTGGCAATATTATATGCTTACACGTAAATACCACCAAATTTTGATTATTATATATTATATAATATAATATATATAAGGTAATAATTATTATATATATATATATTATATATTAATATATATAATATATATAATATATAATAACTATATATTATAAATATATATATATAATATACTATATAAGGATATATTATAACTTATCATATATATATATATACTAATGGAGTTCTATCATATATATAATATATATAAATAATTATATATATATATATATAATATAATATTATATATTATATTATATATATATATAATATATATACATATATATATAATAATATATATATTATTAATTATATATATATATATTATTATATAAGTATATATATATATATATATTATATATATATATATAATATGTAATTATATATATTTATAATTAATAATATATATTAAATATATATTTATATATATATATAATATATATATATTATAATAATATATATTATAATAATATATAATAAATATATATATATAATCATATAAATATATATTAATAATTATATATATAATATATATATATATATATATATATTATATATAATATATTATATATATTAATATTATAATTACTATTATAAAATAATATACTATATATTAATATATAGTATATATATATATTAAATATAAATAATATTATAATATTATATATATATATATATTATATAATATATATATAATATATTATATATATTAAATATATTATATTATAATATAATAATATAAGATATAATACTATCATATATATATATATATATATAATATAATATTATTAATAATTATCAATATACTAATATATATATATTATGTATTACTAGTATATATATATATAGTATAATATATTATAGTATAAAATATATACTATAATATATTTATATAATATATAATATATATATATATTAATATATATATAATATATATATATATATTAATATGAGTATAATACCCTAATGTGTGTGTGCTCATGTGTGTGTGTGTGTGTGGTGTGTATGTCTATGTGCGTGTGTGTGTGTGGTTTGTCGCGTGTGTGTGTGTGATATGTGGGTGGTTGCATGTATATATTATTTTGACCCTTTGAAATATTTCACATATATTTATTTAATAAGTAATTTATTATAATTAAATATAAAAGGCAGTAATATTTATTAAGTTTCAGATCATAAAAGAAAGCCTTTATGAATGGTCAATCACTAACTATTGACAAATCTAAAGCACCTGTAGACTAACTGTCAATGCCAGTACCTAAGCTAGAAAAGTTAAATGGCTTATTTCGCAGATTACGATTGTTAAGATAGCATTATCTATCCTATAATAATATAATTTTTATCCAATAAAAAACATTTAAATTTTCTGAAGTAGATTGGATCCTTGTATTTTTAAAGACAGCCTAAGGAATAAGCAAACAAACAAGAGGTCGTTGTCTCAACGAAGAATATACAGTTTTAAAAAGGTTGGTCTCTCATCCAAGAGACTAGTCATCGTATGGGACGGGGTTTTGTGGAGTCCGGAGTCGGACGATCCGGAAGTCCGGAGTACGAGTCGGAGTCGCGAGTGCGGAGTCGTGAGTCGAGGTAACGATCAAATCGGAATTCTTGAACCGTTAGACTCCACAACCGGGAAACTCATGAGGAAAATTATGTAATTTATCTCCTGAGAAATGACGGAACTAATTTAATTTACTGTTATTGCGATTGGACATGTTTGCGTATGGAAGTGATTAAAAAATTTAGAAACCATCAATTATGCGTTGGTTAATATGCCATCAAGTTGAAGTGAATAATGAGCTTAATTAGTCTTTCAGAACGACAGCAAAAAGAATGTTTAAAAAAAGTATATCTTAAGGAACATCCACCCAAAAGCATTTATCTAAACCCATATTGAACTCTTGTGAGAATAATTTACTGATCGATAGATTATAGACAGAATGGAAAAGTCAAGATATAGGAAGTTCCATTAAGTAGTAGTAGTAGTAGTAGTAAAAAAACTGAAATATGTAATTCTATAGATATGATAAATATCTTTATGTATTACGTATATATCATATGTGCACATTTATATTATTATTATTATTATATAAATATATACGTCTATTCTATATATATTATAGATATATATTATAGATACATAGTATATATATATAATAATACTATATAGATCATAATATTATATATATATATAATAATATACTATTACTATAATATATATATATATATATATATATATATATATATAATATATATATATAGTGTGAGTATATATTATAGGTATATATATTTTATTAAATATAAAGAATTTTTTCTCATTTTTTTTTTAATAGTTTAGATTTATTATTTTTATTTTTTTGTTTTATAATAATTTTTTACTTTTTTTTTTCCTAGGGTTTTACTAGATTTAAATATGGTTTAGGCCATGGCTTCTTTCTATTAAGGCAAAGGACAGTCGTGCATTATTCGAATGAAAAAAACCAAAAAGATAATTTTAAAATGATGAAATACTCTAGGAGTAAAAAAGGATAACACATATAATTGATTACCTAAATTTTAATTTTTATTACAAATTTGTAAACAGGTTGGGAGTCAGTAATATTTCTTATGCTGTTTCTTCATCAAATCTAACCGAAAAAAAATAAAGACAAAAATACTTAAATTATACTATATAGTTAATATATATATAATAGTATATATAGTATATATATTATAATATATATAAATTATATATCTATATAACTTATATATATATATATACTATATATACGTATATATAAATAATATGTTTATAATATATTAAAAGTATATGTTTAATTATTATTTTTATTGATAATTTAAAAATAACTAATATATATATATATATAATTAATATATATATATAATAATATATGATATATACATAATGATATATAGTATATAATATATATTATATAATATACTAATATTATAAAGATAGAAAGTAATAACTGGAAAGGAAATATTACTTTTATATGATAGATTTAAAGTTTTCAACGTCTAAATTTGATTGTTTCTTTGTAATTAAAAAAATGAGCACCAAATATATTGTTAAAGATAAACTTGCTTATAAATGGGAATAATATCGACAAAGGATTTCCACTTGCATAAATTTGGACAAATGATCGTTTGAAACACCATCGATCTTTTGAAAAGCTGAAGAAAGTTATAATAAAAACAATGGATTTAGTACTGAATATATTAGACTATAATATATCGCTTACAATCAGATAAATATATACCATACAACAATATTTATAATATACCTAATATACTATATATATAATATATATATAAAATACTATATATATATTATGAATATTATATACTATTACACACACATACGCTACTACTATATATATATATCTCAATATATATGATATATACTATTATATTTATATATAATTATATACTTAATATATATATAGTACTTTTATAAAATTATTTTAGATTTATATACTATATAATATATATATATATATTATATATTATATATATATATACATAATATTATATATAATATATATAATTATACTATATATACCTATATATAAACTTTTATATATGTTTAAAATACATATATAGTACATCTATAATATTCTTTTCTTTTTATGGTTTTTAATAAATTTCCTATTTTTATAAAAAAAGGTTATGAAATTTAATCATGACTCAGTCTTTTACAGGAGGAATTCTTCCTACAACTGAACCCTATGCAGATAATCAAGCTCATATTGACCAACTTCAAAAGTCTTTAGGGAACATTTATGAAGAAGCAAATGAAGATTCTGGTCATCTTTTAGTGTTTATGTTAGTAGTTCCCCAGATCAGTGCTTCTCTACTTTCAAGGGGGTTGTGTGGTGTTAGTGATGTTTTTCATACACCTTTTATTATTTGTTATACATTTTATATATATAAGTGTTTTATTGTATATAATTTTAATCTTACAGCAACTTCAATATTTGATAGTTATTAAAGTGATCAAAATATGGGTAAAGTTAGTTATTTGAGTCCATGGAAAGTCAGACAGATTTCTGTCACCAACTGCAAACAACGACTTACAAAGAAAGACAATTGAAGCAGCAAAACTTGGGGTTTTCAGCTTCAAACAGTTAAGTAATATTAAGAGAAATTGAAAAATAACGGTCAACAGCTTGAGATCAAATAGGTTTGCAATATGTGGTAAAGAAAAGAAAAAACAAACAAGGGAGGCACAGAAAAATAGTTCATGTCTGAAAAATAGAAGAACTATCATGTGGAACTTCCAATGTTCCTTATCAAGCAGAGGGATTATTATTCTAGAAGAACTGCCATAATAGGAGGCTATTAGATGCTGGATTAAAAGACCTACGTCAAGAAAAGAAGCCTAGACTACATTTTCGAATGAAAAACGGGCACGATAATGCCTGGGCTAAAGACCTCATATTTCATTATGGACTTCTGAACAATTTGGAGAACCAGGTAGAGTTGACAGATAGCCTCATTTTTTTTTTATCACTCATTAAAGAGCATTTTGTTATTAAGTAAATTTGGGCAAAGACACTATGAAATATTCATGATTACTGAATTTTCAACCATCTATGGTTTAAAAGTCATGAATTCTAGCTACTCTGTATGACCTACTTATTCATACTCAAGTCTATGCTTTTTCCATACTCGTTTTATTATTGTGTCTAATATTCGCTCTAGATTGTTATTCCTCTGATGAAGGTCATCATTGCTGCTGCTGTGATGAACCGTCTGTGCAGCAGCGTGAGAAGGCCGCTCAGGTGAGGAATTTTAAACGCGAATACCTGAAAAAAACGGTAAAATTTCCACAGAAAATTTGGTGTGTGGTGCATTTCTGTCATGGCCCCAGTCGATTTGAATGATTGTTGAACGGCAACTCTCTGACACAGCATCAAGTGTATAAATATGAATACTACAACCACATACGTTTACTCCTCCAACAGGGATCTGGTTTGAGCCGATTAGCACTTTGATTATTTCAAACAGGCACCTCCGCCCCGTGTAAATTAAGGCACAGAGAGCATCAGTAAAGAGATGGTTCGCACAGAATGGCATAGAGGTACTTCCATGGCCTGGAAATTCACCTGACATGAAACCTATTGAGAGTTAGTGGTCCGTGTTGAAAGAGAAATACACGATGTAATTCCAATTACGTACCAAAGTAAAACTCCATAGAAGTCTTAAATTCAGGTTTGGCTTTCATTCGAAAAAATCCGAATATTGTGAAGCACACTTTTACATTAACTGTGCATGCCTCACGTCGCGTTCAAACGCACTATGCAGATGCCAAAGGTGCCACAAACAAGTACTAAAATATTTATATTGTCCTGATGTTTTTAAAATACAATTCAAAAAAATTGAAAATAAATTAATTTCATAAACCTTTTTTATTCAAAAATAGCAAATTTTAAAAAATCATAATAAACTCTGGCTTAAAATAGTAAAAAAACATACCTATATTAATATCTATATCATACTAATATATTAAAATATATATACTATATATTCTATCTTATTTCTATTACTATATAATACTATATATATAATATTTATATAGTAATATTTTAAAGAACTATATATTACCTATATAATATAACATATATATTATATATTATATATTAAATTATACTATATATACTATATACCATATATATATATCTATATATATAGCTATTTAATGAGATGTGGTTAGTGTAAACGGGGGCAGGGGCGGGGTGTGGTAAGGTTGTGTTAGATTCTAAGGATTTTAGAAGAAGGTCTGCTGTTTGATTTAATAGTAGGGGCTTTGCCTATCTTTAGGAAGTAGGTTGCGCTAATTTAGGAGTAATAGGATTTGATTTCAGATCTAGGAATAAGGCTATGTACTGATATTTGCCAGTTTTAATCTTTAGCTTCCTTCTTAATTCGTTTTTTCTTTTTTCTTTTTTACACAGATTTGTCAGCAGCACACAGCCGCAGGGCCTTTTTTTAAACGAGGGGACACCACCAAAATTTTTAAAGAAT
>JABUQX010125329.1:0-2500 GCA_015478945.1 Trachelipus rathkii
TTTCTTCCTAGCTTATCGAAAACTTTATTCCTTATACTATGGACATTTTTATAGAAATCGTATCACTTTTTACTGGATACGGGTTCTATGATATTATGCTAAAATATATGGAGGTGATTCTATAGTATGTAGTTATTCGAATATTCCGTATTGCTTAAATAACCGATGTATACCGAAACTGGTATAAAAACTTACTCGAATTAGATATAATAAATACATAAAATACCTTTAGTATTAAAAGCTTATCATATATAAGTAAGAACATAAGTTTAGGATTATTACTAAGTAAAGTTACTACACTGAACATATAATTACTAATAAAATTTTTCCGCTATAACGACTGATAAGAAAATATACCTGAGTATATTGTATTCAATTAAATTAACAGACACCGTTCTATTCAACTTTGAGTTATGTTAGAGTACTACTTCTGAATTTCTGGTATGGAGGTGATTTCTCTTATAATAAATAGCTTCTTATAAGATGTAGGCATAATATCATGGATATTTTTATATCACCTGATTTTTGTTCTTTTGCTTACTCTGCAAAGATTAGGGAAAGCATTCGGCAAAATGTGATTTTGGAGAAGACTTCGGTACTATTCCTTGGTTTATAAAACTCTAGAAAAATTTATTAAGAAGGTTTATACCATAAGTGGCACATTGATGGAGCGTTAATTATTTCTAATGAAGAGGACTGAATATCCGAGGATGTAGGCAATTATGTGATTATTATTAATTACGGAATTAGAGGCATCTCTAAAGCTCTAATATACACCCTTGTGTATGACACATATATGATTTCGTCTTGTCTCTCAGACTCTTATTAAAATTTATGAGCAGTAAATAGCCTTTAGGACTTTCATTCTCTAGAAATAATACTATTTTTTTCCGAATCGAGTCAGTAAGCTCAGCTACAAAAATTCTTTGGAAACTATAATATATAAAATAAGTTTTGGTAGTCCAAGATTCACAAGAGGAACCAGACAAAAAGAAAAGGTCGATTGCGGTCTCTTGTTTAAAGAGATAGTAAACCGAGACAAAAACGGGAGTTTGTTTGTTTCATAATGACGATAAATACATATTAAGAGAACATAAAATAACTAACATTTGGGTTATTTTGTGCAGTCTCTAAGAAATGTGTATGGGGTGTTTTTATAATGATATAATTTGATGGGTGCATTGACTACTATGTGGTATTTTCTAGTGTTTTAATTTATTAATCAATTCTCTCTAGAATATTATGGGCTATTAATATATCCCAATACAATCTTTTTTCATGTATAAACCACACGATATATCTTTGGCTACCCTCCACTTGTCCCCCCCGTTACGACGTGTCCGTTTGGACTTGTCTTGTGCACAAATACTTGTGAAAACGCAATCTTCTTCCCTCTCGCAAAGATCGAAAAACTACAGACACAGCGTTTTTACAAACACCGATTTCAACAAGCTAATGTTGGCGACAGCTTTAGGTTTGAAATCAAACATTCAAGAATACGCAAAGTTTCAGAACCATGTTGTAATGTGCCACAATAGATCCGAAATCATTTACGATCTCAGTTTTTATTTCCGTTTATAATAAGTGATCTGACTTACTGTCTCTCGTCTACCTGACTGCCATCTTCGCATGAAAACTCATTTATCACCATACACAGAAAGTGACAATACCTTATAGACATATTAGACCAAAAGCCATCCCTTTATATATAAAAGACTGGTTACTATTTCAACAAAGTAATCTCTCTAAAGAATTTATATAATAAATGATGTATGTTATGGAGATGTTTATCTTGCAGCTGATAAAAATTTGTATAGATATGTATTTATTGATAACTGGAATAAAAACTGATAACCTGCGATCGGTGATTTTTGGCTAAGTGTGATAAAGAGGCAGTTTTCTAAAATTGGCTACTCTAAATTATTATTGTCATATCTTTTACTATTATAATTGGTGCTACGAAGGAATAATGTATCTAGTTAAAAGTAGAAGAAAATGACTGAGTGCTTGTACAAATGCTTGTATAAATTGGATGGTCATGCCTGGGAAAAGCCGAGTGATATTAAGGGAGAGACGTAAGGATGTATGGAAGAGGGTATGCGGACGGTTCAAGGTATCGTGTTGCTTGGAAATTATCTGTATACAAGTAGTAGGAAGCTTATAGAGGTATGGAGTATACGAGAAAATAGTAATGGTACACAAGTGGAGTTGGGAGTAAAGTGCAGTTATATATGGAGTTTAGACCCAGTAGACAAACTCGTAATAGGCAGTGTAATGCAGTGGAGTTCGGGAGGGTCAGGAGATCTGTAATTTATAGAGACATCAGCTGGTTAAGTATCTTTATCATGTATTGATATTATTTCTTATATTAAATCATTTATTCATTATTAAGGAATTATTAATTTTAATTTATAAAAATTTATGCATCTGTTCATCACATTTATATTTAAAATAAGTCGTTAAATTTATAGGCCTATTCATATTATAATATATTATTATT
>JABUQX010125329.1:7500-10000 GCA_015478945.1 Trachelipus rathkii
TGAAAAGAAAAAAATAAATGAAAATTTTTTTTTTAAAATTTATTTTTATTTAAACTTATCTCGATGGAATTCATTGATTTACTTAATTAAATTGCCGTGAGGACTTTTACTATTGAGAGAGAGAGAGGAGAGAGAGAGAGAGAGAGAGAGAGAGAGAGAGAAGAGAGGAGAGAGAGAGAGAGAGAGAAGAAGAGAGAGAGGTTTTACATATTATATATATATATATATATATATATAATATATTATATTTATATTTTATATATCTTACATATGTACACATATATTATTATAATATATTGTATATATATTATATTATCTATATATATTATATATATATATATAATATATATATAGTATATACTATATATAATATATTATATATTATATTTATTATTTATGTTTATAGTAATAATAATATATATGCCATTAAAGTAAACTGAGAGAGAGAGAGAGAGAGAGAGATGGAGGAGAGAGAGAGAGAGAGAGCCGAGAGAGAGAGAGAGAGCGAGGAGAGAGAGAGAGAGACGAATATTTTCAGATGGTAATATATTATATATATATATATATATATATATTATATATATATATATATATATATATATATTATATTATATATATATTATATTATAATATATACTATATATTAATATATTATTGTCATTTAAGTACATTTAAAAAAATTGTTTTAATCCTTCTCATACGTCAGACACTGTACTTATTTTACTCGCTTGCTACATTTATTCAAACACATCAGTGTTAAATTATTATTAGGCATGTTCTGGGATGCAACTTGTACACCTCTGTAATTTTTAAAATTTCTTTATATTTTCAGCTAATTTTTGTTTGTTGCAATATTTATTTGATTGCTAAATATATTTACAACATAAAAGTTTTAACAATTCTTAAAAATGTTGATTTTTCATCTGTTCACATATGATATATATATATATATATTATATTATATATTATTATATATATATATATATTATTATATATATATATATATATATATATATATATATATATATATATATATATATATATATATATATCAGGGGAGAATCCTTATTGCTTGCTTAGAATGCGGTGCATGCTTAAGGGAAAAATGAGAAAAGAAAATTTCTTTTAACGTTTCCAGTAAAATAAATTCAAATTTATATTTAATTTTCATTCTGGAGCAGGTAACGTGAACAAAAAATTCGCTATTTAATACGATGCTTGCGGTAACTCAAGCGCCTGCTTTTCTGAGAAGTTTAAGATAAACAGGTGCGCGCTTATGAACTTCATGGCGAAAACACCATGAAAGCTTGCGGAAACTTAACAACAAGCAAATACAATGAGCGATGGAGAAACATTTCAGAGTCTTTCTTAATCCCTTTCGTTCCCCATGTAGATTTCAATACACAAATTTTAAATTTAAATTTTCGATCTTATTCCCTGGTGTTTAAGCACTATTTTTGCATCAAATCACCCAAAAAAGAACATATAAACGCGATTGTATGTACTCTTAAAAGTAAAACTAAAAGTTTGAGTAAGCTTCTGGCCTTGATGAAAGAGTGATGGGTGTCTTCTTTTATTTTCGTCTGATGCACTGTTCGCTAATTTTTCCCATGTTTTATTTAATTTTCACAATGTAATTATTTTTTATCCTAAGTAAGTTTTTCTTTCAAAAGGCATATATTTTGTCTTTATATGTCGTAAATAATAGTTTGTAAGAGATTAAGTTATTTCAATTTAAACTTAATTTAGGCATGAAAGAATTAATATTCGTTCATATTCTCTTTATTATAACAAATTTTTAAAGAAATACAACAAAGAATTATGATTTTTTTTTGCAATGCCATCTTGATGTAAGAAAGCATTCATTCAGTAATAGGGTTGTTAATTTTTGGAATGGTCTGACTGACACAGGAGGTTGTTGAGTGTGACTCGATTACAACATTTAAGGTAATATTGGACAGCTATATTATGGATGGTTTGGGTATCATAAAGTATATTTTGACTAAGACAAAATTGGTGGGATTTTTTAGTTACAGTAGTTTTGCATGTTATACTGCATGTGTGACCACAAGTAACCTTAAGGCCTCGTAGTGAGGTTAGCATGTACTTTAGCTATAGTTTTTTATTTTAGTTGTAGATTTTGTGTATTCTAGGTAAGTTATTGACCAGCCCAAGGATGCTTTGTGGATTTGCATGAAAATGTTTAGTGGTTGGTTCTATTGAAAACGCTTTGCTTGATGACTTATAAATTCATTCGACTTTTATGAATGAGGTGTTGTCAGAAGTTTCTTGAGAGAAAATAGGAGGGCAGGGACTGATCTTTAAGTGGGGAATCGAATACGGTGGATTTCCATTAGGGCATATACAGAGTGCAGGTAGCTTGTATTTCAATTATATAATATATATTATATATATATATATATATATATAATATATTTATTATATTATATATATATATTATATATAATATATAATATATATATATATAATATATATATAA
>JABUQX010125331.1:0-2500 GCA_015478945.1 Trachelipus rathkii
AGAGAGAGTATAATAATATAAATAATAATCAAAGCAAATGGTGAGAAGAGGAAAGATATATGATAATAGATATGGGAAAATGTTCTAAGGATTATTCATTAAAATCAAAATATAATAAGAATAAATTATGATCAACGATTTTGATTGTTAATGCCTACGAAAAAACAAAAAACATAAAATAAATAATTCATAGCATCACAATATCGTTGTTTGTCATTATAAAGGTATTGCCAACATTTAGAGCGTTTTATCAGTTAATAAATCACAACAAATGGTTAAGTTGACATATATTTCAAATAAGCAATTCCATTTACATCTGAGGCGTAACCATTTTGCAATTAAATATTTATATCAGGATGGTTTCTCCGTACTTTTTACAGTTTACGTTCCTATGATTCCTCCTTTAGTTCTTTAATCAAGTGATATGATCAGTAGATAGATAGATAGATAATAGATAGATACGATCAGATACCGTAAGCAATAGATAAAGATAGTTAGATAGAAAGTAGATAGATAGTGATTAGATAGCTAAGATAGATAGATAGATAGATAGATAGATAGATAGATAGATAGATAGATAGATAGATGTCTTTTTTAGTCTTTAATTCTTTATTTGGTAAACAAAAGTACATCAAGGAGAAAAATAAAATTTAAAAGTAATAAAAAAGTTAAAAAATTAATATACAATTGAAATCCATTATTAGCTCTGCCATATTTTACCTGTCTAGAACAAATTTAATCGTTGATTTTTGAGAGTATCAAAGTCATTATTAAATATATCAACTATTCCATATGTCTTCATAAATATCCTTTCGATATCTTTCACCATTTTACCTACTTTAAATTTGATCCTTAGAAAGGCCTACAATAAAATCTTAATAAATATAGCAATATATCTACATTTAACGATTTAAATCTTTTTAATAAAACATTAAATGTTCCCAAGAATTTGTCCCTAGCTCTTTTCATGTCGGGCTCTTCCTCTTAATTTTCATTTAAAAGAAAACCGAGATATTTAACCTCATTCAAATTTTTCAAAAAACACAAGCAACGATGCTACGCATCTCTTGCTCCTAACGGAGCAAGCTTTTCCATTGAGCACGGGCTACGCCCGTGCATTTTTTGCTTGGGCTCACTCCGCTCGCTACGCTCGCGACGTTTGGCATGGGCATGGGCATGGGCATGGGCATGGGCATGGGCATGGGCATGGGCATGGGCATGGGCATGGGCATGGGCGTGGACGGTCGCGGGCATGGGCATGGGCATGGGCATGGGCATGGGCATGGGCATGGGCATGGGCATGGGCATGGGCATGGGCATGGGCATGGGCATGGGCATGGGCATGGGCATTGGCAAGGGGATGGGCATTGGCATGTGCATTTGTTCGAAGGTGGCTATGAGCGAGGGCTAACGCCCTCGCATTGGCGATTGGATCTGTTTTTTCATTATTATTATTTTTTTTTTTATTATTATTATTTTTTCAACAAATTGACACAAACCGGGAAGATTTTTTGGCAAGTTTAAAATTAATAGGATATAGATGAGAAATTTTTAATTTACTAAATTTTCTTTATTTTTCTTACATTTTTTGCAAACTTCAGACAGAGGCTAGTCTCCATTCTATCGGTTTTATGAAATAATAATAATAATAATAATAATAATAATAATAATAATAATAATAATAATAATAATAATAATAATAATAATAATAATAATAATAATAATAATAATAATAATAATAATAATAATAATAATAATAATAATGAGAATAGTCAAATATAAAAAATTTTTCTGTGGTTTTTAATATAACATGAATAGGCAGATCAATTTTATTATAATTAGATTTTAGTATGTTAAAAGCTTGAATCTTAATTTTTGATTTGGCTTACAATCAGACCGAAAAATCCTTAATAGTTATTTTCATTACAAATTTAAATTTCATTTATTTTTTTTGCTTATCTCTCAAAGAAAAAATTTTAATCACGTGGTTAAATCATTATTTGTTCCTATTTATTACTATTATTTTTTTATTACTATTATTTTTACATTTCTAAACCTTTCCTTTTACGACATCAAAAACCCTTGATAATAATAATAATTTTCTTTGTTTATAGTCTAAGATATATTAGAAATAGTGTTGTAATGTTGGAATGATATTAAAACCATAAGTTGAAAGGGATATCATATTTTTCATAAAACTAAAGCTGTGAAGAGTGAAACGATGCTGCCCCTTTCATGTCTCATCTGGGCCAAGAAGATCATATTAGAGAAAGGAAAAGAGGAGACTCATTTTTTACATGGACGGCTAATTTTCTCAGATAATCTTTTTTTTTTCATTTGCTTTATTTTATTTTTTTATTTTTTATTTTTTTTTTATTTTTTTTTTTTGTACCTTTTTATTCTTCAGCATAAAGTATTTTTGAGTGTGCAAAATTTTCACGTGTTCAAATTATGCTTTTTTATTTCCATATTCCATCTTACACTTTTTTCCATCTTTTCC
>JABUQX010125331.1:10000-41356 GCA_015478945.1 Trachelipus rathkii
AAATAAATAAATAATAACTAATAAATAAATAAATTAAAACTAGAGTAAGTGTAGATATAATATAATCATTCAACTAATCGTTATGTTTCGAATAAACTTAAAAATTGTTAAGAGTCGAATTTTTATTGATTTAAAACAGAGTTCCCAAGAATCGTGAAAATGGAAGATAAGGGTTTATAAACATGTGTTGTTGATGGACAAAAACCGATCTATGGAATACATAGCAGGGAGAATGCAATAAAATCTCACCAACAGTCAACCTAGAAATGTCAACCCAGACAGCTGTAATCGTTTATTAGTAAAGAATGTATGAGTGAGAATTGTAAGTATTACAAAAAGTTCAAATCTCAGAACTCTAAAAGGAAGTAGGTGGAAGAATTGCAAAACATACTCGGGGTAATTCTGCATAAGGTTAATTGTGATCTTATGGAAAATTAAAATTGATACGGTTACTCTTACTAGAGGCTATAGACGGCGAGTTTACGCAATCTTCGGGGCCAGGGTTACTTCAGCACAAGTGCTGGCCTTTGAGGCGTCGTCACACAAAGGATTTTCTCTATCATTCATAAAATAATACAAAAGATATATTATATGGCACTCTGGCATTTGATATTATTTATATACACCTTAGCTTTTACTAAACTTATTTGAATTATAAGAGATATTAGTTATATGAGTTTATGGGGGCGTCCACATCGTAAAATTAGGAACTCAGGGGTTCCCAGGGTACCACAAAAGGCAAACAGGATTGGGAAACCCTTGCTGCTATGGTTATGGTATTGCGATTATACACAACAGAAGAGCAAGTAAAATTAAGCTAATAAAATACGATAAACTGACAAAAAATGATACATGAATTATCCATTTTTTTTTTTTTTTTTTTTTTTTTTTTGACCAATGGAGTCGTGTAGACTAAAAATGGAATAAATAAGAAGAGTCATTTATGTATTAATGCAGTATTTATTAACAGTTTCGTTACTATAGATTATCATGCAATTAATAAAAACAATAATAATGTTAACTCAATAATAATAATAATAATAATAAAATAAAATAATACTTACATAATATAACTGAAACTAGATACTAATACTAAGATACTAAGGATATCATTGATGACTGCAGAACGTTTCACCAGATAATGGAATACTGAATCGTCACTATCTTGATTTAATTATAATGTTAGATGATAATTATAGAATGGAAATGTTAATAAAGTTGAACGTGTGGAGAAAATTGATGAGAAAGTTTTTAGTATAATATAAAATAATTCAAAAATGAAATCATCATAATATACTATATATATATATAATATGATATATATATATATTATATATATATATATATATTATAATAGTATATATATATATATATATAATACTATATAATAAATAATATATTTCAAATGGTTTAATATAATAATATTAGTATATATATATAAGGTCAGTGGTGAGATGGAGACGGCGTAGCGCAGAGATTCGTTGAACGGTAATTAAAACTTGTGTTTAGGGAATTAAACGGTGAGCTAAATCTTGAGACAAAGCCAGTGGAACAAGCGGCTTATATAAAATTTGCCCACATCTGGCTTTTTAGTGGTTTGGGTTTTGCTGCAAATAAATTTCAATATTTAAGATCATTTTGCTCGGGTGACAAAATGAAAACGAAGATGTAATAAATGTCAAATATTATAATATATATATAGATATATAATATAGTGATATACTATATATATATATATTATATACTATAATATATATAATATAATATATATATAGTATATATATATATATATATAATATATATTATAATACTATATATATATTATATATATATATATATATATATATATTATATATAATATCATATATATTATAGTATATATATAGTTGTTTTTTACATTTTTATATATTTCTACTAAAAGATTATTTTTCATTTTCCGATCTGTATTTTTCTTCGGATTAATACAAGAAAAAATGATGAATGCAGAAATATTATTATTATTATTTATTATTATTTATTATTATTATTATTATTATTATTATTATATTATTATTATTATTATTATTATTAATTTTATTATTAATTATTGATTATTATTATTATTATTATTATATTTCTATTATTATTATTTATTTATTGATTATTATTATTATATTATTAATATAGTGATTATTATTATTATTATATTATTATTATTATTATTGATTATTATTGATTATTATGATAGTGTATATATTTTATATTATTATTTATGATATATTATATTAGTACCTATATCCTCCTTAGTTTACTGATGTATAAGTTTACTAACGTCTAAGAAAATCCTCTTATTTGTTATGAAATTTTGGTTTAAGAATATTGAATTGTACCATCGTATAGTAAATTAGTATCGAGAACAACAACTCTAATTTATAATAATATATATATATTATAGGCTATATATATTGATCGATGAGATTACTCATTAAATTAAGATTCATTTCTTCGAGATATATATATCTATTCCCAAGGGAAATGGGTTAAAATATTGACTAAAAGGAAATGATTTATCAATAATTTTGAAACCTTCTTGGAAGGTGTATTTTTTTATATTTAATGCAAAACAAAAAATAACAACATTTTATCCAACTTCTGAGAAGTTAACAAAATGAAAAATATCATGAAACTATCTGCTTAAGTTATAAAAAATGAAATATTTAAATTCATTTAAATATATCGTATTAGCCGGTATATAGTTAGAAATCTTTGGTTAAGTCAGCTATGGCCTTATAGGTCAACATGATACAGGGGTAAAGAAATAGTGGTATTCGATTAATACTCGGGATATATAAAATCAAATTATTATTATCGAAGTTTTTTCTTGGAACCTATTTCTTTTTTCTTTTTGATGACTTTCAGATCTAATAGAGTATATTATAGTATGAAAAATATATAATATATGTAGTTACTTAATTCTGACAACCTCGAGTATATATATATAGTCTAATATTCCATAATATATATTATACTTTTTATAAATTATATACTGATTTATTACATAAGTTTTAATATAGGAAACAAGATAATAATATAATTATGATATGATATAGTATATATACACGTTAGATACTACAGTCTGGAAGGCATCAGAGATGATGTCATCGTCCTTATGTCTCAAGTTGGAGAATCATAACAGCATTTCCAGATAGCAATTTTAGACCCTATGTTGCCCGTAGGCCGTTCCGAACTCGGACAAAATTCTACTAAACCGGCCACCCTGCTCTCAGTCGGGAAGGATGTGCTCCAGTACGTTTCGCATGACCACCAATATGGCCTAGAGATGACAGATACAGAAATAGTGATGTTTGTGTTGTTATCTATATGAAAAGAGTATTTGTTTAGCTTATTACTTGGCCTGGTATATGATGGTATATAATAAGCCGTAGGATAGTCTGATGGCATTGCAGAGTCAAGAATTTAATGTTAATTCACTCCCGCAGTAGTCAGTTGCTAAACTGAATAATTTAAAACTCACAGCTGTAAGTGAAGTCACAATATCCTACTCTCTCTCTCTCTCTCTTCTCTCGTCTCTCTCTCAATATTTTAATATAATAGAAAATTAATTAACTGGAGTTATGATACAATAACATATATATTATATATACTAATATATATATAGTCTATATATACTAAATATATATATCTATATATCATATAAATTTATATATATATAATGCAAAAGTTTACTATATAATATATATAATATAATATATTCTATGATATATATAGTATAACCTACTAATACAATGGTCACTTATATATATATATATAAGGTATTTTAGGATACAGCTCAACAAGTAGGGTAACAATAGAAGTTTGCATGGACAAAATAAAATAGTCACTATAGATTCTTTTTTACTCTCATACAATTAAATAATAATACTAGAGCTCATCATTATAATCCTCAATATCAATCCTTTAAAATATATAAAGGAAAAATACGACGACAGTATATATAGTATATAAGCAATGTAAAATAAATAAATAGGAAATAGCTATATAATCGTAGTTGTACTATCTTACGGGGAAAACCCTACTCTAGAAGAAGAATAATTTATCAACATCTTCAGTATATATATATATTAGTTAAGCTAATATTCCTTATTTTAAAAATAATTAATATATGTAAATTCTAATACTATCCATATACTTACAAGAGTATATATTGAATGAATTCTCACGAGATCTACGATATATATTAAATCAGTGGAATAATAAGCTTATAAATAGGTTAGCACTACTATTATATCAATCTGCATCATATTATATTAAAACTAGCATATTAGGTATGATCTATATCATCGACAATGTGTTAATACTAATAAATCACAAGTTATATAACCTCTTGTTAATTGTAAGATAATAACTCATTCCAGATCGAAGTAACACAAACTCATCGTGTTATTGAATATCTAATAGTCATGTTTAAACTAGTCTTATGACTATCAGATTTCGTTTCGACTCGAGCCTATGTCAGGATTTCTCACACAGTCGTTATCAAGAACTCAAAATTGACATTGCAATAATATATGATTAAACTCTATAAACGTTCATTTGCATTGTTCCTCACAATTGCAAGTACGCACGGACTAGATAAATGAGGTAGTATATACTAATATAAATATAGGAGTATATATCTATATATGAAAATTCTTGATCCATCTAGTAAGAAGACTGCTGTAACAGTATAACCTATGTAGAAGACAAAATTAGTATCTAAGAAACATAATTACATCACAAGTTAAATAAATACACTGGATATACATATTATAAAGTAATACTTTATCTAAAATAAGTTTAAATAATTCAACGTTTGATTCGCATAGACTCTCATACTACGTTCTCGAAGCCTACGTATTTTATTTATTGATAAAGGTACAGAAATACATGATACTATCTATTATAAGCAGGTACTGTCCTTCATCATGTTTGACTGCTTACCTATAGGCAATAACAATACTATAAAAGTTATTTGAGTAGTACTTATGCTCTAGTCTTTAGTAAGTCGTATACTCAGCTTATCAGTCAGTGCGTACGTGAGAATATTCTAGTCCTATAATTAATCATATGTTAAGATATATATAGGTATTAGTCCTCATACTCCGCGTTGAGTAATCTACTATTATCTAGTCTGACTACCCAGGGCTAAATGATATCTGACTTGACATTAGATATTAGGTCGAATGGTAATATCGTCAAGTATGAAGAGTATTATATATAGTATTGATATTGACCAATAAAATTTATAGCAATACAATCACTTACCCTCCGATAACATAAGAATAATTAGTGATACGCCTTCTCATCGATAGATTGGAGTCTAAAATACTCGGTATAGAAACCTATAAAGCATAAGTAATATGCATTATCTCGGCGATTCTACTCATTAGTACCTGAAAGTCTTAATGCGTACCGGCGAGATTAACGGTCCGGAACACTCATCTGACGAGTCGTCGGATTTCAAACTGAGCAAGCTTGATCTTGAATTTACTCTATATCGTTCAACTAAGATACTTATATATGACCTGGAGCTCGCCGCGAAGCAAGCCTTCTGAAGAGGAATATATTAGTAGGAAGACATAATATATAACGATTCAAACACTGACTATAAGACGCGTCGTCCCACGTGCATAGCACGAATAACCTCACCGTTAACGCGTACCACTGTCTGAAAAATCACGTATACGGTAACTGCTAGAATAAACGCGTTATGAACGTCTGATGAGCAATTCTTACTATCTCACATTTTGACATAATCTGGAATCAATCAGAGCATATAGATTAGGACTAATCCAAGAAATCAACCGTATACAACCGTCACAACTTATTACCTAACAGGAGTCACTTGACACATTTCATAATATCTACAAAACATCTTAGACATTTTGAGAAGAGACAAGGGTAATCGAGCGTCGATGGTGTTGATCGGCCGAACAAATAAAGACTATCACCAGGAAAACTTTACTAGCACCCGAAATATAATTCAGCGATAGTGCCTGGTGAGTGACCCGATTCTTGAAGATTTCCGCTAACTGCAAGCAATAACTAATATCGTTGTAGCCGAATGGCAAACCTACCAAATTACGTCAGGCCAATTCCGGTAATGTTATTAAAGTAAGGACGTTAGGCACTATCTATCCCAGATAATAAATTAGTTACTCTACTCTATTTCTTCTCATAGTCATTATCGTCCATGAGCCCACCTTGAAAGTCTACTAAGCAAAATCAGAGGCGTCTACATTATCGTCTAGCCACAAAAGTAACTTGTAATAATTTTCGTACATATCTCAGATCTCCGCGACTAGTAGAGATCGCTATGCATCATTCCTGTACACTGACAAGCACGTATGAATCCCCATAAACGACCCCGCTGCAACTCTACAGACTCATAGGTCTAATCACCTGGTAGCCACCAGAGATATAGAACAGCATCTTAGACAATCTGATACCCCCATGCCGATCTGCTGCACCTTATATTACGATACAATTGGCACCACTTGTATACTCTCTAAAGTAGCGTGACCTCCAAGTAAGATACTCTCTCAACTATCAGTCTAAGTCATTCCAGATTTTCGCATGTTGAAGGCGCACTAAATATTAATTTAATTTATCTCTAATCATTTCAGTATATAGTGAGTTAATGCTTAATGTGAAATTTGATGCAACAACCTTAAAGTTTAGCCCTTACACATATCACATCTCAAAATGGTACGCTATTACAAAAAATTTATAGATAAAATATTTGAATATAGAATAACAAAGGATAATATACAAATAATCAAAAATAACACCACTGATTAAATAACAAAACAACTACAGCTATACCGTAATTACACACTAACGACTCTCACCCCGAACAAACTATACGACTAATTAAATAATATGTGTCTCAAAAGAGGATCACACGCTGCTGATAATATTACTTAATATTATGTGAACTTTAATTCACAATCATCTACGAAACTGTATGTAATTATCAATCGGATCTCTCGCTCCCCTCACGTGCGCAATTACTTAGTTAAACTATAACATATTCAAGAGCACCCGGCAAGGTGGTAACATAAATGTTAGCTCACCTCAGATTCGAAGACAAAACCTAAAAACTAAATGATTCATACCTCTCGATACGTTAAAGAGACCAATTATGATAGCATCACGTAATCACCTATAAATGAATTGTAATTATACAAAGATATATATGATGGTGACTCTATACTATTAACACTCGAACTCCTAATTATAATGCGAATATCAACTCATACTACATCTCCACCTAATAACCTCTCACCTAGACTATAGAAACTCTAGTACATATATAAATCAGATAGTTACTACTAGCATCAATGATAACTAATAATAAATCACCGAATCAACTTAATTTATACCTATTTCACTAGTGAAGTACAACAGTACTTCTATCAGGTTTGTCATTAAAGCTATATAAATATATTAAACTTGACTAGTATAATCTGATAGAATCCTTAAAACTCTAATTTAATTTTTGCACTAGTCTATGATTGTTCTTCCCTCTATGTAATACTAGATATGACTCTCGTGCTTTTATGCTGCATTATAACTCTATATTCAAGTTAATTAACACAATATCCGCCAACTCCGATATAGTATCGGATATTCTCTATCTATTATCTCATATATTCATCGAGTGTACTTTACCTGCCTGTCGTAGGTGCGCAGTGGCCAAGATATACGTATATAACGTAGATTGTTCATCTTAGTTTAATGAGAGTATTAGTAGAATCGTATCCTTGCAACTTATACTTTTTATAATTTAATATATTTCCGTCCATGGCAACTATAATTCAATTCCTCTCATCTAGAATTACTCATAATATAAGTCGGCTTTAATTGATATATATGCAAAATTCATATCAATCGATTAACCTCTCGTGTTCCGGATGTCATGAGCCTATGTTTTATTAATTTATGTTACATATTATTATTAAGTTTTCCTTATAAAAGAGAGAGAAACTTAGACATTTATAAAAATTGGAGGTTTTTTCGTCGGCGTACGGTAACCCGTAGAATCTTGTTTAATAAGACTTTCAAGATCAGGTTGGAGCTATCTATTCTCTTGTATCATTTTTTGTACGGAGTTTACTGCCTATATATATAGACTTAATGAATAATAACATACTTGCGGATTAAAGAATTTAACTCAAGTATAGTCATCTATAGACCTATTGATATAAGATAATTCATCAGTTAGAGTCTGGATATAGTGCTGTAAAAATTAATTAACGAAGTAGAGGGTTGGGAGCATTCAGCGATATATAGTACCTGAATATTAATATAATCACATTTGCAAAGGAACATATAGTCTCTGATTACCGCAATATATAATTATTGACATATTTTATTGGAGGAGTATATATGAAGACCAACAAAAAATTAAATGTAAACTAATAGCGGATATAGCAGGTGATATATATATATTAGAGTTATAGAAACATAATTAACACTATAATAAGTAAATGGATATCCCCATTAAAATATGTGTAACCTCTCTTCCAATATCTGCTTTGGTAAGTAACATTTCTGGTAAGCAAATATCCAATATCATTGAATCCAGATCTAACCAAATCACCGTCAACAACTGCGGTTAGTATTAGTATAGCAAACCGGAGATCACGTACTATCCAAAATAACTTTGTATCAATGACTATATAACCAGTCTAGTTAGGCATTACCTAGTACTATGGTATATATGTATAATACTATGAATGTAAAGTTTAAGCTCTTAAATACTGACGATATATAAGACGTATATTCACAAATAATATCAACAAATATGATGCTACTATGATATGAATTAGGTGTACGGCATGTTAAGTCATTTATGCAGCTATACCTACTTATTTATTTAATCAACTTAAGACTGGCCCTATTATATATCTATATCAACAAGAGATTTTCCGCATCCTTACAAGTCTATTTACCTAACATTCAATAACGGGTATTAGAAATCATGCAATGATCCTAGAAGCTAGGATATACGCTCTCCGAATATAACTACTATTTTGACTACCAGTTGGTATTTCATACTTCATACAACGCCGCATATTTTAGTAACTCGATGACATCATAATGCACCTCACAAATGTACGCGAACAAATTAGGAGCAAAATAGAACTTCGAGCAATGCAAGCTTTCCCAAAGGAATGAAATGGACCACATATAACTTCCTTTGCTGTCTTAACTTGTCCTATTTCTAGATGATCCAAAATAACAAATACTCGCTCATAAACTATCGATGACCGACTCTCGATATATGTGCACACAGCATCAATACTAAACAACTAGGGCCTCTGTTCCCTCACATGCAAAAATGGGATTATTTCTATTGTAATCTAAGAAATTATCCTCCATACAATTAACATTCAGTGCTTGCGCGCAAGTGCTACTCTTAAACAATATACAAATACCCTTATACCATATAAAATCCCAAACACTTCGAAAATGAAATTCTATATAGTTCCCTATCTTTAGGAACACGCTGTAAACTGGTTTTGCATCGTCTTTTCTTTTCTCACGTTATATACGTATTCTTCTCTTCAAGAATCTTACTCTCCTGTAAGATTATTCCGCAAAAATCTGTATCAATAATGAATCCATTTTATAAGATAATCCGATCTATTCGAACTCTCATTTATAATGTTATTTTCCCATCATGAAGTTTCGTATGTACTCTAGTATGGCTGCAGAAGATAAATCCTATAGGTTATTTTATTATCGCCTTATCAAGTCTTTAAATTTAGGTATACACCTTTCAAACTGGCTTATTGGAATTTACTGGGTATGTATTAGGTAAACATATAATGTGATTTTAATAAGATATCAATTAGAGTTGTGTACGTTTCAAATAAAATGATCACTAAGAATATATTAACACGTTCTATAGTTGGTCTCCAAATGACAGTATATGTTATCGTTAAAAACTCTTCTTCACTATTAACAATCAGTATCCTTACTTGCACCATGATATTTTTTTTTCGTTCCGCATGTTTACATTGTTACTTGCAGCGCAAACTAAAAGTCAACTAATATATATAAACTAGTTCCTTAAATGCTATGTTCATATTTTAGTGAGTGTGCTGTTGACTACGCACCTTTCTATATTATGTGAATTTCGAACGTATCTGTGTGATACTATAATTCTCTATAGAATCGCGTATCAGACAACAACCGATTAAGCCTCAAACCTTGGCCTGACTCTCCTCTACTTTCACTAATATACATATAATTAAGATTTATTCATCCCTCACTACTCTTTTGAATATTTACAGTTACCTGACTTGTATATAGATTCTATAAGGCTACACTTTACTAACACTATAATATATCATATTGTATAACGGTGCACTATTTCATAAAAAATATATCGTACTACGTCTAGTTATGATAATTATAGTATATATCTGACAGAATGCTGTTGATAGACTGATATCCGTCATGAGAGTAGATAGGTGATGACTGCCTCTTGTAGGTGTCTCGTAGTTGGTGTGTTAGAAATATCTAAACGTGAAATGTGTGTGTTTAAGATGTCGCAGTTTAGAATACTGGAAAAGCAACAAAACTCAAAGTTATCACTTGAAAAGAGTTCAATTATCGTTAAAAAGATGTGTAAGCTCTAAAGTAGACCTATCTATATATATATATATATAACGTAGCACTGTTGCTCTATATATATCTTCTAATCTTCATCTCCTGTCTCAAGAGTGCGTCATCTACCAGCGGTCGGCAGCAGTACGATGAGTGCGAACATTAGAGAGTGAGATGTGATTTATTGGTTTGAAATCGCTCAATAAATCCGATTGTCTCACTATCGTAATTTACTAGAATTTCAAAATGAGTTATTAATGACATTCACCGTATGATACTAAAAGGGCCGAGCTGATGAGATTACATAGCTTATACGAAAATATTATCCGAATAAAAGGTAAAACTAACTCGCGCTATTAGCTATGAAGATGAATTTGAGAGGAGAGTGGCGACCCTCTGCTCGGTGTTTCTCTCTCGTTAATACGAAAGCGATGAATACATCCTTGGGAAGTATTTTAAAAAAATCAGGATATTTAAGATAAAGATTTATAAGCAATGCGAGTAATTAAATTCTACCTAACAATTCTTTAAAGATCTCCGGCATCTCCCCAACATAAACACTTTCACAATCCCCACACAGAATCAAATAAAAACAAAAAAGTATATTAAAAAAATACGAGGAATCTCTACTAGTATAATATTGAATCAGCTACCATATATACGTATCTATAAAATCATAGTAATATGATAATAAGTCGCATTAATCTCGACGCTTTAAATACAAATTAATCGTAAAATAAGACTTGCAGAACTTGGTTAATATTGTTTACTGGACTTTAAAATTTTAACGCTTTCGGGTTACATTCGTTCGAATAAAGGATATAGTGTAACGAGACACTACGTTAACGAGTTACATTTGTGAATCCTCAGAGGTTAACAGTTACACTCGAGAAGGGTATAAAATTTTCTCTAACAGTACAGTTAACCGTCACCTCTCTGAAATATAGCAGAAAGGTTCTATTAAAATATGTCCTTGTATCAATGATTTATGATAGAGCATCATTGAGAAAAAAATCAAACTCTCTCTGATCTCGCAATATACTAGTCTGATTAAACTTCTTATTTCCTTATATATACTAATAAATGTTCCGCCTATCTCATATGCTCAATAATTGGTATTGTATCCTACACTGAGGTTAATATCCCGCTTTAGACATGCGTATATGAAAATACCGACTTTACTCTCATTAATGCCTTTGGTATTATTTAAGCTTTAATTTTTCTAGCATAAAGACAAAGCATGAGTTGACAACCGATTCGCGCTAATATATAACCAAACACCATCTTAGAATAAACTCCAATAAATATAAAGTATTATTATATTTATTTGATTTATACTATAGCTATATAAAATCTATCTAGCACCACGCTACTAGTAAGATAAGTAGTCAAATATAAGCCAGACTGTCCTTAGTTATTATTAAAGCTATAATATATGTAGCGTTCTTCAACCTCCATACCGTGTACATACCTCTATTAATTAATTAATTATATCTCATAAATAACTTACTACTGGTAGCAAATTAGATGATAATATACGTTGCGAGTTACTAAACTATCTAACTATATAGAATAAATACCTCCTTAGTACGTATCTCTAATATATATACTCTACCTATATTAATATAATATAATCTATTCATACTTACCACCCTGTATTATTAGTAAGTCATAGCTATTGAGGTAGATTACTAGTAATATTAGTTATTCATCATCAACATTATATAGGAATGCTATTCTAATATAACGACACCAGTAGAAAAAAAACTAGATAGTAAAAGTATACATTAGCTACATATAGTACTTACTATTAGCTTATATACTTACTATTCATAATCATAAGAACTAATTTTTCAGATCTAAAAGACTTCGTGATTCCTCTGGTCCACATTTAAGGCTACATAGAAAGATACATAGTTAACAGATTGAGAGAGCTGTATTACTGTTATTAATCCTAAATACTTTTTGTATGATGGGGCCACCGGAATTGCCGGCGACTATCGTTACATTCTTTACCCGAACGGCGAAGAAGAGCTTTACAACGTTGTTGAAAAAAACGCCCTCGGAATGCCACAACTCTTCACGTTGGATTTTGATGTTAACGGACTCGAAAATTAAACGATATCGCATTAGAACAACAATCTAGCAACTCGTTAGCTTTCTCCAGTTCAATGGTGAACTGAGCCTATTCGATACTGCTATAAGTATATATTTCTCTATAGAGTATATATATACTATATATAAATGTATATAATAATAATAAATGAATATAATAGAAAATAAAAATATATTATATTAAGTAAATATACAATTATACAAATCATAATACCGTATACCAATGATCCAAAGTTTTTGGTCGAGAAAATGAATGTAATATTATGAAAGTTGTTCAATAGTAGGAGGAAGAAGCAAATAATGATTTGAGAAGAGAGATAGCTTAGTTGCGTGTATAAAGCTGTATGATATATGTATAAAAGTTAGGTGAGATGGCAGGTGAGAGTTAAAATCGATATCTGCCAATTGAAGGTATTATATATATATATATAAATAGATAGTACTACGATATATATATGTATAAGTACGTTATATATATATACATATAATATATATATATACATGTTACTTAAAGAAATCCTACTATTGGCCTTCTTTTTCTTTTTTAACAGCATATCACCACTCACGGGCAGGGCCTCTTTAAAAAGCAAACATTAGGCCAAGTATAAAATCCATTGTGAAATGAAAAACTCTCCTAATCCCTATCGACCAAACGCAATTCCCCATGTGAGCGCAGAAGATGTACTTCGGGCATAATGAATACGGAGGTTATGAGAGGGTTTAGTCCTGGCGTCCCGATGGGTGCCTTTATGCCATCAGGGTTGCCAAGGGATGTGAATTCGAGTGAGGCACTTCGTTAAATGAGAATCATCGTGTGTGTTGGCGGAGACTCTTAACTTCGCGTAGTGTTTCCTATTCATTTAGTACGGTGGCATCAATGTCTATAGATAGTACTCTTGATTTTCGTTCCGATGTAAATGGATTTGTAAGATGCTGACTACAGTCTCGTGTCTCTCCACTTTAGCCTCGCTCCTTTGTTATTATACTTGGTTGGGAAGCCTTTTCTCACCATTTCCCTTGGTAATGAGTTGTGATCGCCATACTGGGTGTGAGCGTACGCCGAGTCTGCGCGAGTTCAGGGTCTCATGGGTCGTAAAATCTATTGTATATTAATGGTGCCTGATCTGTGTTTGTTTGTTTTGTTTATTCTATGTTGGTGCCTGCTAAGTGTTACTTAGATCTATGTTAGCGCTTCCTGTTCTTGATGATGCTGTACATGTTTGTGTCCCTGCTGAGACTATGTTGATGTGTGTGCCAATTGTTACTCCTTAATATTTTGGATATTTTGTTTAGTGGGATAGCGCGTGTTCATTTATAAGATTTGGAGATTGGCAGTTCCGAATTGGCATATCTTGGTTTTGTGATTAAGCTGGTGATAGAGGAACTTGTTGGTGAAGCAAGAACATTTTTATTGTCCGTTAACCAATGTTTCGCTATCTGTGGTGATATATCTGTTCGGGCTTAGCATGCGCCTTGCTCTGTTTAGATTTGGTGTGTTAGTCTCGCTTTAGGTGTAATGTCCATCGGCGTCATAGTTATGTTTGTGTAGGTCTTGTTTCGTGTGGTTGTGGGAGAATCCTGCTGCTGAATAGGTTGACATGAATAAGCCAGTTGCTTAGGGGATATTGGTCATATGTTTCTCCTTGGGATACAGCCGGTCTCCTAATCGTCTTATCTTGGCCCGCGATTTTCGCTTTGTTATGTGAGCTGCATCATCTGAGCTTTTCCTGGGACAGAAAGTTTGATCAACCATTTCTTAATATAGTGGGGCCAGCTTGACTTTATTTATGTGCCTATCTTAGATGATCGTGAGTCTTTAGTGTACTATGTGCTCGCAACCTATGCCTGCTTGTCTTATTTGGTCCGATTGAAACCCTGATGGAGTAGAGTTTTTAGTGCTTTTCACATTATAAACTCTTTCACTTTCAATTATCCTATATATGTGGAGTTGTGAAGTGTTACTGAATAGCTTTGATAAGTTATTTTGTTGGAAGCCATGTTCGGAACTTCTTGTTTTAGGATTAAACCTGTTATATTCCAGTATAAAACTTTGCAGAACAATAGACAGATTGTTGATAGTAGTGAAACTGGTGCGGATAGGCAAACAGGGTGTTTGAGAGGCCTTTTATTCCCAGTTTTATTGAGGATTTAATTATAATTAAATTCTATAATTTTAAGAATGCTCGAAGGAAGGGAATGTGATTTTAATTTGATGGAATTATTGTGTTTATGTGTGTGCTGTGTTAAGATGAGTTAGTGCGATACTTTCCTACAGTGTTTATGTGGAAGTTTGAGGAGATGTTATCAGAGAGCCCGTTGCTGTGAGTTTTTGAGTGTCCTTTTAAGGTGTTTTATTCATCATTTGTGTTATTTTTATTGGTTTGAGTCGTCCGGTTGTTTTTTGGTTATTATTTTTCTTAAGGATCTGGTAATTTACTATCTATTATTGTATGGGTTGGGTTTACTGGACACCTGTCATCCTGGGTGCCTTAGTATGGGAGGGTTTGATGAGTTTGGTGAAGATGTTTGATATGTTTTTTGTGGTTGTGAGCGATTGAGTGTTTGGGAACATTTGCTGAATTCATGTCGTTGGGAGGAGTTGGATTTGTTGTTTAATGGTCTTATCTAAGTTTCACATTACGATTGTTGTTGTGTTTTTGTAAATTTGAGAGTTCTGGTTGAAGAAAAATTATAAAATATCTTTTTGGTTAGGTTAATAATTTGTGTTTAAATTAGTTGATTCTGTAGTTATTAATATTAGTGTAGTTTATTGATTGTGTCTGAATCTTTATTTCAGTTAGATTTCCTCTGTATCAGAGTTTGAGATTGGTGAGAGCTGGGTTATAGTTTTGAGTATCCCGAGTGTCTTCGGCAATATATAGGTTTCTCGGCTTTTTGAATGTTAGTGAAATTTTTTGATAATACTATACTAAGATTACCGTTTATATAACTATATATCATTATAATGATATCTTAAATAACACGTATACCTTATTTAAATCTACTATCGATAGCATAGTTTAAGTAATAGATATAGTAATATATACTTATTATACATATGAAACTTTCCATTTATATATACTAATACTTATATATATAGGTATTATATTATATTATATCATACTATATTATACTATATTCAAACCTTGATATATTCTCAAATACACTATTATATATATAGTATATATATATATATTATAGACTTATATATATATATATAATACTTATATAGTATATATATATATATATACTATATATAGAATATATACTATATATACGGTATAGTATATATATATAGTATAATATATATATATATTATATTAATATTATATATAATAATAGTAGTATATATATATATATATATAATATATATATTATATATATATATATATTATATATAGAGGGATATATTATAAATATATAATATGTATCCATTTTATTCTTATTATATCCTAATAATATAATTAAGAATATCTTGGCTATATATATAAATGGAATTCTATAAATATATCAACGTATATACCGTATATAAATAAAGTTACTTTGAGAAAACAAAATATATATTTTATATATCCCCTTATATGTATGTATGTATAATATAATATAATCTATGTAAGTATGGCTGAATATTTAATAAATTATATATAATATATTATATAATATTAGATATATATATAGAGATATGTATATTTAATGATTAAATAAAATGAAATATTTCAAAATATTCTTTGCCCCTAGTTCTATATTATAATAATATATTAAATTAGGCTCAACCTTTTTAAAAAGTATCATATATTATATATATTGCCTATATATATACTTATATATATATATATATTAATATATATATATATATATATACCCTATATATATTAATAGTATACATATATATATATATTATTAATATATATTATATAGTATATAAATATAATATATAATATATATATATATATATATATATATATATAGTAATGAAGAGGTTTTGACGGACAACGAGCATTCGGCAGCTAGACGAAGTGTGTCTTTAAGGTAGTCTGGAGTATCCACAACACCCATTAGGATCTTGATACTGTTCATGAATCGTATTCATACGTTCATGTATAGAGACATATACATGTCACCAATATTGCGTATTAAGGCATGTTTAGTAATCTTACACGCTACGCTTCCAGCCCAGGTACTGGCATCGGTACATTACTCACCATCAGGCTCCTTCTGTCTCCAACTTCTTCTTGTATCCTATTTTCATCCATCCTCCGGTCACGCACTCTGTGCTTTTCTTCTGACTCCGAAATAGTAAAAGGTTGTTGCAGAGGGAAACCTCGGCTTAGTCGAGGTGACACCACCAGATTTTTATTACAAAGGGAGTACACGTTAAATATAGAAGTTGCCAGATTTAAGCGAACAAATCTGGCACTACCGATTACTCAAAATCGAACGGGACGTTCTTCATCGATCCTTAAGCTACACTCTGTACTTTGACAAATCAGTGTCAAAACTCTAAAACAAATGTGATGGATGAATTCCAAGTCACCTTGCCGACATGATTTGTATTAAATTTCACTGCATACAAAAGTTTAAGAGCCTCTGAAAACGGTCTCACCTACCTTAGAAACGCGTCGTTGTCATTGAGCAAAAAGAGTCAAACTCCTTCGGAGCTGGGAGCCTTGACCAAGTCAGCAGCTGGACTATGACTGATCAAGATCGGGTCTTCGAAACGGTCGCCGACTTCGGGAATAGGTTCCCAGGACTAATTAGAAACCTCTAATTTGACACCTCAAGCGTCAAAAAATCTAACGATGTGTGACGGGATAAAATCCAAGTCAACAGGCAGACATTGCGGATGATTTCCTCTGTTACAAAACTCCAGAGCCTCCGAAAAACTGTCTCGCTGCTCTTGATCACGTCGTTACCCTTGGAGAAGCGCCGCCGTCATTGACGGGCAGTGTTGCCAATGGAAAAAAACAAACTCCTTCGGAGTTGGGTTCCTTCACAAGTCAGCTGCTGACATTGACTTGGGTCGATTGAGCCTTCGAAACGCTACGGAAGCAGGGCACGAGGTGGATATGTGGTATGCGGAGCGCGTTTGCAGTCGATGGCGTGGTTGAGAGGGGGCTTTGCGTTTAAGCCCAAAAGGGGCGTCGATCGACCTTCCGAGCAATATCGGGTTCCACGACTTTGAAAACCTACTATATTTGCAAGCCTCATGGAGTCAAAAAACGGGCGCAAAACATTCGTTTAGTCAAAGCTAAAAGGTACAAAAAACATTCGTTCTAGTTCCGAATGTACGTTGCCCGGGTCGAGCTCGGGGTCTTCTCTACTATATAATATATTATATATATATATAAATTATATATTACCTATATATATATAATAAGAGCAATAAATACAAGATATACAAATACAATTAGTGTATTGTTGTATAATTATAATATCATATATATATTATTACCCTAGAGTATCATATAGGCCAATTCATATTATTAATATATTATTATAATAATATATACTCAATATTAATATAAACATATTATAAGTAATGTATATATATATACTAATATTATTATTAATAATGATAATGATTAATGATTAATAACTATACATCTGACGATCATATATATATATATACTATATATAATATATATATAATATAATATGAAACCAGATATAATACAGATATATAGGAATGATCATAATAATAAAAATAAGTAGACAATAAGTAATATATTGATAAAAACAGTACCTACAAGAATAATAAGTAATTATATAGAATGTACTACAGTAACCTATTGAAACCAAATTATATGTCTTAAACATTGATAGCAGTATATTTTCTAGAAATATTTATATATGAATATTTAAATAAGATATTATTTAACGAAAAAAATATACATTGCTATTTTTTATACAGAAAAATATATAGTATAGTTATGGAAAAAAAAAGTAATAACTCGACTATTATACTATATATAATATATATATTTCCTGGCCTAAGGTATGACAAAAAGATAATCTATGGCTTTTTGATGTCCTGAAGACTACCCATCAAAAGAAACAGGTTCCCTAATTTCTTAATATTGCAAACTTAAATTATTGAGATCCCTTTTACCGATCCTACACTAAGATGGCGAACCAGAGACGTGCCTCATCCAATTATATGGAGGTCAAGAATAGTAGAAGTCAGATATATATCTCTTGTTTCATGTTTAAAAATTGCGACCTGAGACTATTAAGGCCAGTCAGTCTTTCATAGGCAGATGAGGACGATAAAATTTTTAGATATTTGCTCTTATTATGAACCACAAAGAGACTGCATCCCATTCGTATATATATACTATATATAACTTACGTATATACTAATATTAGGGGTAAATCCTAAATAGAAAAATAATGAGGCTGGCTATTATTATATATATATATATCTTTATATATGAACATCTATACTATTCTGTTTGTAAATTATCTATATTATAATATAAACTATACCATAGTACAATAAACAATCTAATTTGATAGGTATATATACTATACCTC
This sequence comes from Trachelipus rathkii, assembly GCA_015478945.1. Taxonomy (NCBI): domain Eukaryota; kingdom Metazoa; phylum Arthropoda; class Malacostraca; order Isopoda; family Trachelipodidae; genus Trachelipus; species Trachelipus rathkii. Next base: position 29,309 of record JABUQX010125331.1, read on the forward strand.
ATACTATATAATGCTATATATATAATAGTAATATAATATTGATAGCATAATATTGCTACGACTAAAGTATCATTACAGTTGTACTTACAATTGAGAATATATATAATTAGTAATAGTATTATCAATATACTATATATATACTATTTATAAAACTATATGACGTAAGTTACATTGATGTCATCACGCATTATCCAACACTTCATTGGTTCTAATAATAGGAGAGAATAATAGTCATATATCATATTGATATATAAATTAGAGGCAACCTTATTTGGAAATCCTCTTCAGATAAAACATCTTACTACACGCAATTACCATATCATATACTCAATAAGATATCTTTTATATATCAATATTCATCATACAAGAATTTCTAAGGTCCCAGGGTGAGAAATCAGAAACCATAAGCGGAAAGATTATAATATATATATCTATATACATATTAGCTGATGACTACCACTTTTCTACTACCAAACGATCTAATATATATTTACATAATTAATAATGTACATATTTATAACACCGTTAGAATAAGAACATCCAGTAGTGACAATATAGACTTAAATGATTATAAATTTATACATTCTACCTATAATCTATTATTATTTGCAAGTGAATAAATTCTATAGTGATTAAACCGAATAACCCAATGTATATACTAACCATAATACATTTAATGAGTATCATAAGCACTCCCATCCTATGGTATGAAACAACAGTACAATATATACCCTAAACTGAGACTAAAATAGAAGGACAATAACTAATATATATAATATATCCAATACTCATACGATATAGCGTACTACATCGCTTAATATACTACTTATAATTGCGAACTAAGTATATAAAATACTTCATAATATAACTGATAATATACTTGCCTAGAGATAAACGTGCCTAATAATATAGTTGGCCCACAAGCAATAAAGCGTCGCTACCACAGTGAAAGGATAAGAACGATACGCCGTTATCGTATACAATATGACGAGTTCGACAGCGACTTCACTTCTGCAATCTGAAACAATTGTCGTCTTTTATTCTGGATCACAATAGAGTTACACCTCTATACAGCAAACGAGGGTTTATTTCAAACAGACGAGGGGGCGCGGATCAAATCTAGGACGAGGAGATGGTTTTTCCAAATAATTGCAGGTTGTACATAGGCTCGATTTACAGAGGTTTAGTTCTTCATACACTTCGGCAGAACAAATGATGATCATACAAAGAAGTGTCCAGGAAGTAGCATTCCATCTTGCGAGGTAAGTACAAAAATGGAATAGTCCGTGTTGAGCGTCCAGTGGTCTTCATTCGAGTCCCAGCTCGGAGTATCGGGGATATGAGCACATTTGCATAACAAATAAGATATAATGAAATGAGAGGCAATTATATAAACTCTAATCTTGCAGTTGAATAATGCCGGAGTGATCTTTACTTAATACTAGAGCTGCCTTGGAATAATGTTAAATGCGGTGCACCAATAACTTCGTATCTATGTAGACATAGAGCCTAAACCTTTGTGTTGTACGAGAAGTTCATTGATGATGACAATAGGTAGTAATGTATATTATGTAGTTATCAGGGAAGATGTGATGTAAGAGTCGCCAAAAACGTAGGTAAGATAAAAGCTTCTGCTATGATAGTGAAAGTCATAAAAGATTTCAAGTACGGTATCCCTACAAGGCTCGTTTTATATATAATAGAAGTTTTCACGACGCTCAGTGATGAGAATACATTTACTACTCTCTGAGAGATGCTGTGATGTGTATTGTAACCTCGTCATTAAATAATACAACGAGACTCTCTGTTATGAACAATCTATATTAATAATATTTAGTGATAAAGCCTAATAATACTATACATAATACATACTAGTATAATATATTGATATATATATACTAGTATACTATATTATATTATAGATATAATATAACTAAGAATATATATATCGTTTGTAGATATAGATAATAGAATATATGTAGCGCTAATCCATATTAAAACATTATATGAATATTTATCCTCGATCATCGGAGGAATGCGTACCAAAGCAGTATACAAACAAATACCTGAGAAGTATCAGCTCTCAGCAGGAAGCTTTTGGACGCATTTGCGATTATTAATTATTAATCAACGAGTGAACAAGTCTCCTGTAAGCCGCGACGATCAAAACCATATGCCTTCTTCATTTTAAGGCCCCTGTACGCGTTATATCGTTCGCGGCGTACCTAAGACTTGCACCCCGCAATCGTTGCACCATGGCGAATCACACCTCATAAAATACTGATCCGCACCAATACTAAAGCGATTTATCCACCAATTTTATGTCACAGCATTATGATGATGAGTAGAGGGAATAACACAATAATCATATCAACAAAGATGGATTCACGATTTTTGAAAAAGGAAAATAATCTAAACACTTCTGAAGAGTCACTATATAATAATGATGAGAAATGTATGTTTGCAGCGATCTTCTGATAGAAGATATGGAAAGCATAGACATAAAATTCGAAGACTAGGTCATATTAATACTAAGAGCATAAGTCAATTATCACACCTCTCAGATCAACTAATCAGGTTGATCACTTGGCTCCTACCGTAACTCTTAACTTAAATCCTCCCCAAAAAGTCTGATATCTTTCCACGCAACGATTTACGTTCGATTCTTAACACAAACAACTGGGGTCTGTATGTCGTCACCATCAATGCAGGCTCTTACGACTTGCTAATATATATCTTCTGGTTACTATAGACTATATTTATAGATATGTACTAGAACTAAATATAGTACTATATGTGTACTAGTAGGGGCTACTCTAAGGGAGTACACTATGTTGTAGTGTATCAGTATTATATATTAAAAAATTATTATAATTATATAATCGCTCCAATCTAAGTATGTGTCTATCTTACTTGCTCGGAGATAAAATTATTTAAGTACAATAAGATAAATAGATTATATAGATCTATATAATAATATTAAGTACCTACAATATTATGATTATAGGTGATATTGATAATAAATATATACTGAGTATATACATAATATATCCTATACTATATTGCAATAGTAAGGTATAATACAATAATAAATAAAATATAACTATAATATATATAGTGCCAGGAATCATCAGGGTAAAGACTTAACTATTGGCTTTAGTATCCTATAGGGACTATATACATACATTCAACCTATCATCTATTATTTATAGAAGGTATATATAGCATGTTTGCAATCAGATATCTTGGTGGCCGCGGCGGAGACGTTATAAAAGAAGCAAGGCTTATGTGAAAAACAAGGCTCACTGAATAAGTGAAAGACTATGTATTCATGTTCAGCTTGCATAGAGTATAAAGTCTTGCTTCACCGATGTATTTCCTACGAATCCTACTCGTATATCCTATTTTTATATTAGAAAAAAACTCAGCCTACCTGTGAGGGATTAACGTTAATATATCAAAACAGTTGCTCAAGCCAATGCGAACATTGCCTTAGTAAACTAATTACATCTGTCTTTTTTTTTTGTATTTTGAGTAATCGCATTTAAAATCACTTTTCCTGACAAAGTCTGGTACGGCTAAGCGACTAGAAATTGCAACGATTCTAGCTGATTTTCAAACTCCAAATACTATGAGGTTTATTTTTCCTTTCTGCTGTCTGTCTCCCTTAATATAACCTCCCATATTCGTTCACCTTGAAGCCTATAGATAATCGTCCGAATGAGAGGCCCCAATAATGTTGAATCTAATGTCAAACCAACGATCTCAAAGCCTCCAAAACAAGCCAAAAATTCCAAAAAAAAAAAGACTGATGAATGTGGAGAGACCACCTATTATCACTCGAGAATGCTTATCTGATATCGTAATACAATCCTAGAATAAAAAAGAAAAAGTTATTGGCACAAAAACAGGATACACTTTTCCACTTTTAAGAGTTCAGGTTGCTGGGCTGGTGATAGATTGTGAATATACGTGGGCGTAAGATAAAACACAAATCAAAGTATTTGAAAGTCACGTTATGGTTGGTGGTGTGTATCATGTTGACTTATTCCTATTGTCGGTTATAGTATCAAATTTGAGTCGTTAGAACACACTACAATTGAAGTTTTTAAGATCACGGTTTTTTTTGTTCCCTTCTAAATATGAAAATGGAAAACAAAACTAAAATCTTAAATTAATACAGTACGAATATTAGTCATTGCCGCATATTTGAAAGCAACGAGGGGTGTGAGGCTTATAATGTAGCATAAAAAACTTATTGCACACTGGGTATACTTTAAAGCGGTGGAAAAATGGTTTAGGGCGACCTTTGGGGATTGCGTAAGCTTAAGGGGAAAATATGGCTTCTCGAGAAGACCACTGAGCCAGACCTAAATTGCAACCCCTAGTGGACACGGTTTATCTTCGAGGTTCTCTCTAAATTATAAGGAATAGATTATATATAAAAGTACAGGCGATACCCTATATATATATGTATGTAATTAATTACACCCTAATTTATATTATATATATATAGTATATATAATATAAATAAACGAAAAACGATAAGACAAAATCGATAGCGTGACAGTAGATCAAGTATTATTATTAAGATATCATATATAAATTATATTAATATCATTAGTTGTATGTGTGAGAAGATAATTAATATATATATATATATAATTATGAATAACTAAAATGTTATTATATATATACACAAAATAAAAAGAAGGTACATGTTCACAGTCACAGTCACTTCGCGACGGGCTAAAACACTATCTTAAAGGGAGTGCAGATTATGAATATGAAAATAAGTGGCAAAAGCAGGTCCAATTATGGTGGGAGCATAACAAGCGCGCGCGAGACAAACAGAATTGTTGCAACAAGCGAAAAGATCACTTCCAGCTCTTCAATGGACATATGATCGTTATACCGTTCACCGAGAACAATACATATTAAAGTAAACGGCCCTACATGTTTAATACCCCGAAAGGATAGGTCAGTATTCCTTATACGGATAATGTAATTTATTATATTATTTTATTACTCTTGTTAACTCATTGATAAGACTTAAGTTTCAGAATAGTGTTTTCTTAATATGTTATTTATTTCTTTTATAATTATTATATTTCAGGTATCAAAATATTTATTATTCTTTTATGCATATTATAATTATTTGATATTGTATAATTGAATCGTGAGTAATAATAGTGAGTTTAAATAATTGAAATAATTATTATTACTGAGATTTATTATCTATTATTATTATTATTGATGCATAGTGTTAGCATATATAGTATTAATTTCTTACCTAATCTTTGAATTATTTCTGTTATCTATCAATATAAGTAAAGTTTCGGAACTGCAATTTAATAATATTTTGAAAGTTAAAATACAAAAGTCATAAAATTAGAAAAAGGATATTGGAATATCGGTGGAAATTAATTGAAATAAGAGATGAGAAATTAGACTATCAAACGTGTCAACGCTACGATACATTAGGCTTTATACGACTACAAAATTAAGCCACGTTAGCTTGTATTGAACAGCAATAAATAAAAGCCTCGAAAAAAGTAGAGGTTAGTGAAAGATATATTAATAAGGAATGAATAATAAATATGTAATATATTTAAGTAAACATGCAATAATAAAAGAAATATATTATGAATTTTAAGGATTCGAAAGACAGAAAAAATTAAACCAGAAAGTATAATGCTACAATTATAAGAATAATACTATAATTAATTTATTACAATTATGAAGCGAATCATCAGGTCAAGAAAATATATTAAAACTAATATATGAAAGAGTAACTAAAATAATTATAACCTTATATTAAGTAAGTGCTATAAGACCTTCCAGTGTAAACGAAAACAGGGAAATAAATGAAGATAATGAAGAGCTTAATATCACGACATTTATCTTGAGTATGGAATAAGATAGTTTTTGTTCATGGGTAGTGTTGAAAGTGGTGAGGCCTAAAAATGAGACTAGACCGCATAATCCATTCATAATGGATTAGTTCTTCTAGAATGTGTGGCTATGTACGTAAAATGATCCAACGCTCGAGATCTTCGGAGAACTCCGATGCTCACATAGAAACCCTACACAAAGAGAAAATCACTATGGTATTGTACAAGGACGCAATAAATGATAGATAGTATATATATATAGTATTAATGTAAAATTACTGAAGTATATATAATATATAACAGAGTCATAAATATGACCCCCACTATATAATGTAAAGAATAACTAAGAATATTCTATACTTTATAATAATATATATATATATATTAAGGAAACTAAAATATTCATAGTTGTATATAAATATGAATATGAAGATTTATTATATATGAAAATATAATAATAGATATATATATATATTATAATTATTATGAAATATGTTGAATATTATTGTAGTTGTTTATATATATATTTTATGATTCATATTACTTATATATTTATAGTATTAATTGCAATTGTTTATGTATGATTAAAGAAATTATATATTGTATAAATTTTGATTAATGTAACTATAATTATTATTTGAAATGAAGTCCACAGATCCTAAATATAGATGTAAACGTAAAAGGGATGAATAATGAGCTTTCTAATGAAAAATGACCAAACAAAAATATCATGTGTTGGCATTAACTCAAGTCGGTTGAGAAAAAAAATATAGAGTATATGAATGAAGTATGGAATGGGATGATCTTAACCATTAATATTAATATTTTGATGATAATTAGTTTTAATAAATAATAATAACCATATATTGAGAGAGAGAGGAGAGAGAAGAATGAAAAAATAAAGTAATACTGCCGGGAGAGAGAGGATGAGGAGAGAGAGAGAATAGACACAAACACGCGAGAGAAAAAATGAGAGCGAGAGAAGAGAGAAGTGGAAGTATGACATTAACGAGAGACAAGAAGTAGAATGTACAAGATAACACTGAGGAAGAGAATGCGTACCTCCTCAGAAGATAAGGTGAGACAGGTTCTCCTTTTTCGATTTGAACGGTTACATTAGGACAGGATATTACATTTCCGGCAATCATTAAGTCACCGGAACACCTATCTCCGATAATGATATGATTTTTTTTACAATTTCCACGCATAACCTTTGTCAAGTTTGGAACCTGAGGTTAAATGCATCTAATTAATATTTATTTATGAGTTAATTATTAATTATTATTAATTTATTAAATTAGTTAATTGATTTATATATTATATCATAATTATTATACGTTTATTGTTATTATATCAAAAATTTATATATGTTGAATGTTATGGATGTTGAATATGATTAGTATAAATGGAAATAAGACATTCAATAGAAACTGAATAAATATAATAATCCTGAGTTCAGAAATTACAGATTAATAATAATATTTATTGATAGATGAATAAATATATTATTATTTCTATGCTCATTTATATTATTCCATTTAAATTATAATATTATAATTTTAAATGTATTTTGATAACTTTCTGAAAATCTTCTATTCCTAGAATACCAACTTATAATTATGTTGTTTAATTTGATAGAAGCTAAAATCAGACTTAGAAAAGAATTATCACTGATAAAAGAATAATAACTAAATAAATGAGTATTATATTACATCCTAAAATTATTATAATCCATATAATTATGTTTATTAAAATAATTCATAAACATTAATGTGACTCAAATAATATTATTATGTATAAGAATAATTGAATATGACTGATATTATTTAGTTTATATTAGTATTATATTATATGGTATTACTAGCAAACGTGCAATATGTTAACTTAGCGTTTGTTTACTATATATATTACAGCATTAGGCCATTCAGATTAAAGACTCTTATTATTAAGAATTATTAGCTAAGCATCAGTAATAGTTCAAATAAGCAAATATAGTATATTATTATTTAAGATCTCATACAAATTATGAAAGTAGTGAAAGAATATGAACAGAAAAATGGATAAATATAATAATACATAAAACAAGAATAAAAATAGAGACAGCAGGGAAATGGAAAAGGAAGGTTCTTATAGAGCATGTGGTGATTTACGCGTGAAACTCTTACTATACATGACATGATATAGTATAGACCCAACAGAACATGCAAAGAAGAAATCGCGGGGGGATTTTCGAGCCACTATTTGGGAATTCGGAATGATAATAGTGTTTAAATAATTTGGAGAGAACCATTTAAATTCGATGGCCTTTAAGTTTTTTCTTATGCTTTATATATCAAAAGGGAGGAACAGCAAAACGAAACAACATATGATTGGAAAATGGAACTAGCGAGCGGGAAATGAATAGTAGCCATAAGAACGTATCGGGGAACAAGAAGGAGTGCCTGGCTTATAACTTAAGAAGAAGATTAAATGAGATGGATACTTTTATGAAACCAACCACGCGTATAAGGTAAGGAGAGTGATGGAAATTTGAATTAAAATCCGACATACGGCAACGTAGTAAAATAACTGGAATGGAAATAAACACCTTGGATCCAAGAATTATCAAATGTTAATAATTTGGGTTAAAAAAAATTACAAATAATATAATTAATATAATAATAGATAACTAATAGATAAACAGTACAATCTTAATAAATAAGCATACTTGTTCAGCAGAAAGGAAAATTGAAATAACTGAGTGGATGACCAAAGGAAAAACAGTCCTTATCCCTAAAACAGGGGAAACAACAATAAAACCACCGGAAATAATATGAACCTAATTAACTTGTCTACCAACATAATATACCATATAATATTAACAGCAATTATATACATGAAATTATATTATATAATATATAATCAATTATAATTATATACATACTAATATAGTAAAAAATAAAATATAAATAATGAATCAGAAAATAATAAAATACTCAATATTATGGAAATTTACTAACCGAAGATTAAGCCGATGAAAAGTACAACGGACAAAATTATCAATGTTAATAAATAAAATGATCCTAAAAGACAGCAGGCAAAGACAAGAATTGCAAAATTTATAATTGAACATTGGAAATATGTATAATTATAAAAATAATGCATATAATCAAATAATAATTAATATAATAAAATATTAATGATATAATGATTTATCGTTTACGAAATGGTAAAACATATATTAATCACAAGGTTAAATTAAAAAACAATTTTTGTTGTATGAAATAAATCAAATTATAAAGAAATATAGATTAACAATGTAATAGAGAGATATTAAAAAAACTTTTGTATACAAACAATCGACCAAATTAATTCTTATGTACATAGAATAAACGAACTCTAACACAATAATTAAACTACTACCTATCACTCGAGCTAAATAGAACTTTGGATCTACAGATCATCCACATAATACAATTAGAATTGTAACATATACACATTTAAGTAGCGTCAGAAAAGGTTAATAAGAATATTATATATTACTTAATAAATAAACGAAGATATGGACTAAAAAAATTTCAGAACATATTATTCACATAATAGATGAATTATAGATACAAAACCAAAATATTTCGTCTTTAATTATAAGTAAACATATTTCATTATAACGGAAACCACAAAATGAGTATCATATCCTTGATCATATATACATAGACTATTGATTTAAATAGATATTAAAGATAGGATGACAAAAGAAAAATAGAATAAGTATTAATGAGGATAACCAAACGTAATATAATTAATCAATACATATAAACGAGGCCGCATCCTCGATATTCATCTTCTACATGTTATGTCCTTGCTATCTGCCTTGAGGACAAAGAAACCAAAATGTTTTCTGGGACAAACAAACCGAAATAGTTTCAACTACAAACAAAACAAAACATATTTAGGACAACATTTTGATTAGCTAAAAAATATTTAAATGGATTTCAAGGATAAAAAAACAAAAAATGAAATGTGTAGTTCGGACTAGATAAATGTGCGTTCCGGGAATTGAAGAAAGGAAAAAAGAAATTGACATTGGAAATATCAGAATAAACGACGAAAGAAAATTTATTTTAGTTTTATTCACAACTTAGTAACAGGAAGACACTATTAGAGTAGTTATCTTCGGTAGCTTTAGAATCGATGTTACTATAATTGCGATAAAAAACGCGTACTATGGGCACACATACACACACAAGCAAACCATAAGATCAAATTGTCATAAAGGACAAAGATTCTTAAATTATGTAAATTACGATACGGGAAAGCTTTTTGCACTCAAAAAGTTTTAATGATTTCCGGAATGGAAGTTTAAGTATGTAAAAAGATTTATAGGTGACTCAGCGAAGAAAGCTTATGTAAAGAACAATTGGCGTAGTATTATACTATATAAAATAAGAGATAAAAAGTAGTACTCAGTTATGCAGTAATCGTCTATAGTGAGTTTTATGGAAAATACCCATTAAGTATTATGATTCCTCCAAAAGAAGATTAGAACGGCTAATTACCATAAACATAGTTGAGAGTCAATTATAAAGGAAGCACGGGGGTAGATATCAACTAATGTTCTGAACCTATGATAAACCACGGCCCCAATTAAAATATGCATCAAACTAAATTACTAAAGAAACACACACTGGATGCCCTCGGCCATTTTATACGCTGACACCTGCATGCTACTAGCTTCAACGCCAATGGGAGTCTAACAGGATGGTCACTCTAGCGGACTCACAGAGATAATGATGAAAAAGATGCTTGTACCAATATAGAAGAAGTAGAATCGAAAAGTAGGGCTTAATTAATAATTAAATTAACGACGTCCAAGTTTATCTCCGAAGAAAGTGATCGGATAACGTAAACAGAAATTTCAGGGATTTTCAGTTTCTCCAATTTTTGCTGATGGTTTCATTATGTATGAGAATTGGGTATTTAGAGACCTTGGGCAAAAAGCGGGGGAGAAAATTTTTCCGTTTATTTGTTAAGTAAACCATCTCTCTTAACAGTCTCTCATATTATATAAAAAAAGGAACAGCAACCATACCTAGCGCGAAGGTATGATATCCCTAACGACTATCCAACAACAGAATAATTAATTTGTATTGAAATGGAATAACTGAACCAAATAAATAATAAAAAGATAGTAAATGTATGAAAATACTTAAAGTAATAATGTAATTGCAACTATGAAGAAGCTAACGTAGTAAGAAAAAACAATGAAATAATTATTACATAGGATTTAAGGCAACACGTGTTTCTCCTCTTCAAATAAAATATGAGGAAATCTAAACAAGTAAATAATATCAGTTAAGCAAATGGACATATTATTATATTTGCTATATTGATTTATTAATTTAATGGAAATTAAATCGAGGATAGAAAGTCACGTCTAGATTAGCTACAAGCAACTAAGATAACCGGATGAAAAATAGAGGAAAATAATTCATATCAACTGGTGGGTAATCATAACAGAACAGAATATGATGAACAACTAAGAACGTAACTTCGAGAATACAACGTGTTAGGACATGGTAGGTCGCAACCCGGCGACTTCATGTCAATCTCATCAGAACGGACCATATTTGAGTCAGATATCAATTGAATGATGTATGTGATATTAGCACATAGAGGATCATGTTCCTTACCTCCTACAAGCAGAATGTCCGGTTAGAAGAAAGGCTAATGTAGTGGTAAAAGGGGTATTTCGTCAAAGGAAACAAGCGCTATGGCGCTTCCCACTATATTACGGTTCATAGCTGTTTGAGAACGCGGACTTCTCCAAACAGACAAAGAAGAACTTGAGAACCTTCCGGCAATGGGCGTATTTTGATTGGTTATTCGATGGGAGGCAGATTGGCCTTACATTCATTGTTAGAAAATCTTAATCTCCATGTCAAAAATACAATGGGTACCAAAAAATTACAAGCAAGTACCAATAGAAGCCATTGTTCAACATACTGGGAACACAACCTACCAAATCTTAGTCGGTCTAATCACTGTGGCTCACATGATATATAGAACGGAGACGGCACATTTAATACAAACACTGCCTGAACTCAATACTACTTACGACATATAAGTTATTAGCGTCATTCTCCCTTATTATATCTTATTAAATTATTTTATTTTT